>CM021106.1:413857463-414081652 GCA_007115665.2 Sequoiadendron giganteum
TAATAAGAGTTGCTAAAAGAAGAGAAAGTATTGAAAATGATCCAATTAATCAATGTTGGATTTTTAGTGGTAGACTCCCAAGATCGGACATGAAATTAACTAATAAAATTAAATCTTTAATCGATAAATTTTGGCATGATAATACAAGAGTATCACCTAACATTAGAGATGTCTTAAAATTAAGGGTGGGTTCCAAAATTCGTGAACCTCATTCAAAGCATCTCTTAGATATGACTTAAACTAAATTATATAAAAAAAAATTAGATGTTTCAATCTTACCATTGAATATCAACATAAGTCAAAGATCATTTGAAAAGTGTAAACCTTGCTATGTTAGAATTAGTAAGCAATGAATCTCTTGTTATTGTAAGACTCGTATACAATTTTTTTATTATTATGATAGTTTTCGGATATATATGATGCACTTTGCATGCTAACAAAATTATGCAGGACATTTGTGGTATTAATATGCCATCTAAAAGAATCAAAGATTTTATAGCAGGTTTGTTTTGTGAACCCTCTAATGGAAACTTTTTTTATTTAAAAGCATGTATTTCTGGAGAATGTGATAGATGTGCTAACTTTTCATTATTTGGAGAATGTATGCATGAAATTAGTGGATGTAAAACAAATTTAAAATGTTGAGTATTCTTTAAAAGATGGAAAAACTGGAAAACTTTGTGAGCTAATTGTGGAAAAATTTAGTATGCATGCATTTATTAAAGAATTTAAAGATAAGATTGTACCTAAATATGTTCAACACTCTCAGTATGCTCATTGGCTTGATAATCAATTTTTTTAATGTAAAAACACATTCCCAATTGGAACTATATTGTCAGTTGTTGATTTTTCTAAAAATTATACTCTTGCTCCACAAGAAGAAATTCAATCATAGTATTATAATTCAGTGCAAGTAGCTATATTTGTTCATATTGTTTATATGCATGCAGATGATAGTAGAGAAGATAATAGAATTTTTTTTATAGAGTACCATTTTTATGTAAGTGATAATCGATTACATTCATCTAAGTTTGTTCAATATTGTTTTGATATATTTTATAAAAATTTAAAAGAGAAAGGAATTCAAATGCTAGAACATCACATATGGTCGAAAATTGCATGGGTCAATTCAAAAATTCTAGAATGTTTTATTGGTTATATATAGTTCATAAGTAAAATAATATCCCACACATATGGAGTTTTTTGAAGCTGGTCATGGTAAGGGAGAACATGATGGAGTAGGTGCATGTGTGAAAAGAGCCCTTGCTAGAGAGCAACTAAAATTTGAGGATGCTGGGAAATTTAGAGATGCATGTGCAATTGTAGATTGGTGCAATACAAAATTATCTACAAGAACAAGTGAGAGCTCAATAATTCGATGCTTCTTTTGGTTAGTTGAAGAAAATGATATTTTTTCTCGACAAGATTGTGAAACAATTAATGGATCTGTAAAATGGCATTTGTTTAAGAGTTCGAATGCAAAAACATGGACAATATGGACAAGGGATTTTGCATGCTTTTGTCAATTTTGTATTGAAGGTGATTGGGAGGCATGTGAAAATACAGAATGGGTCGAACAATGGCAACAAAGAGCCTTAACACCTACATCAACACATGTTCAACATGGAACGACAATTGAAGATAATAAAGTGTTCACATCAGATGATTATGATCGTGTTTCGGATCTTGTACAAGAAGGTACATTATTTATTGAGTTGAATTTTATATGTATGCATTTTTATATGTGAATTAAATATAAGTCACTCTTTATTGAATTTTTTATTTATTTTTGTAGGACATGTGTATGTTGTTGTTGCACTTGAGGGGAATGAAGAGTAGATGGAGTACTGGTTGGATAGATGTGTTGAGAGAAAACATAAGTTGGTACATCCTAGAGTGGATGATGACAACTTTAAGTATCCAATTGGTTCAATGGTTGTTGTTGGCACCTGGCTTTGAAAATATTTGATAAGAAAGAATGGTTTGTCTGCATTTGAAGATTATGAAAGACACAAGAATATTATACATTATTCATATTTGATTTTGGCAACCAATATAAAACTAGTTAGATATCAAGGGAGGCCTACTAATAAAGTTTTATGAACACTTTCAATGGATGATCATGAGACAATCATAGATGCATTAAAAAAAAGAGAGGATGCAGATGGTACAACGAATTAAATAGATATTGGTAAGTATATAGTTGTATATATATTTAATTGATATATATATATATTTGTCTTTAGTCATTTCCTAATTAAATTTTTATATCATTTTTTGTTTCAGGTCTCCCAAAACTAGATGCTTTACAAAAAAGAGAGGAGATGCGCACATATGACAATGGATTTGAATCTAGATATGGCTAGCTATATATAGTTCTAGATACATTTAATTGAGAGTATAAATATAAAACTAAATTTAATTCATTGTCATTTTATAAAAAGTTTATAATTTATTTCATATCCCCTTAAGCCATTCTCTTAAAACCCCTTAAGCCATCCTCTTATGTACCATTAATCGATCCTCTTGCATCACCTTAAGTCTCTCTATTAATTCCCCTTAAGCCATTATATTAGGACCCCTTAATCCATATCCTCGTATATCTACCCTGAATCCATCCTCTTGCATCCCCTTAAGTCACTCTCAACACCCCTTAAGCCATCCTCTTATGTACCATTAATCCATCCTCTTGCATCCCCTTAAGTCTCTCTATTAATTCGCCTTAATCCATTCTATTAGGACCCCTTAATCCATATCCTCGTATATCTACCCTTAATCCATCCTCCTGCATCCCCTTAAGTCACTCTCTAAACACCCCTTAAGCCATCCTCTTAGGACCCCTTAATCCATATCCTCATATATCTACCCTTAATCCATCCACTTGCATCCCCTTAACTCACTCTCTCAACACCCCTTAATCCATCCTCTTAGGACCCCTTAATCCATATCCTCATATATCTACCCTTAATCCATCCACTTGCATCCCCTTAAGTCACTCTCTCAACACCCCTTTAGCAATCCTCTTAGGACCCCTTAATCCATACCTCATATATCTACCCTTAATCCATCCACTTGCATCCCCTTGCATCCCCTTAATTCACTCTCTCAACACCCCTTAATCCATCCTCTTAGGGCCCCTTAATCCATATCCTTGTATATCTACCCTTAATCCATCCACTTGCATCCCCTTAAGTCACTCTCTCAACACCCTTTAAGCCATCCTCTTAGGACCCCTTAATCCATATCCTTGTATATCTACCCTTAATCCATCCACTTGCATCCCCTTAATTCTCTCTCTCAACACCCCTTAAGACATCCTCTTAGGACCCCTTAATCCATATCCTCGTATATCTACCCTCAATCCATCCACTTGCATCCCTTAAGTCTCTCTAGGGTTCATGAGATGCTTAGAATAACAAATCTATATGGGTTAATGGTTTAGGATTCATCTCCTAGTCTTTAGGTCATATGGTTTAGGGTTTAGGGTTTCTATGTTTCATGAGAAGCTTAGAATAACAAATCTATATGGGTTAATGGTTTAGGGTTCATCTCCTAGTCTTTAGGTCATATGGTTTAGGGTTTAGGGTTTTTAGGGTTCATGAGATGCTTAGAATAACAAATCTATATGGGTTAATGGTTTATGATTTATCTCCTAGTCTTTATGTCATATGGTTTAGTTTTTAGGTTTTCTAGGGTTCATGAGATGCTTAGAATAACAAATTTATATGGGTTTTAAGGGTTTATAGTTCATCTTCTAGGATTTAGGTCCTATGGTTTAGGGTTTAGGGTTTCTAGGGTTCATGAGATGCTTAGAATAACAAATATATATGGGTTAATGGTTTACGGATCATCTCCTAGTCTTTAGGTCATATGGTTTAGTGTTTAGGGTTTCTAGGGTTTATGAGATGCTTAGAATAACAAATCTATATGGGTTAATGGTTTACAGTTCATCTCCTAGTCTTTAGGTCATATGGTTTAGGGTTTATGGTTTATAGGGTTCATGAGATGCTTAGAATAACAAATATATATGGGTTAATGGTTTACATTTCATCTCCTAGTCTTTAGGTCATATGGTTTAGGGTTTAGGGTTTCTAGGGTTCATGAGATTCTTATAATAACAAATCTATATTGGTTAATTGTTTACGGTTCATCTCCTAGTCTTTAGGTCATATGGTTTAGGTTTTCTAGGGTTCATGAGATGCTTAGAATAAAAAATCTATATGGGTTTTAAGGGTTTACGATTCATCTCCTAAGATTTAGGCCCTATGGTTTAGGGTTTAGGGTTTCTAGGGTTCATGAGATGCTTAGAATAACAAATCTATATGGGTTAATGGTTTACGGTTCATCTCCTAGTCTTTAGGTCATATGGTTTAGGGTTTCTAGGGTTCATGAGATGGTTAGAATAACAAATCTATATGGGTTAATGGTTTACGATTCATCTCCTAGGATTTAGGTCCTATGGTTTAGGGTTTAGGGTTTCTAGGGTTCATGATATGCTTACTATAACAAATTTATATGGGTTTTAAGGGTTTAGGGTTCATCTCCTAGTCTTTAGGTCCTATGGTTTAGGGTTTAGGGTTTAGGTTCCACAATCTTGCATCCCTTAAGTCACTCTCATAATTCCCCTTAAGCCATCCTCTTAGGACCTGTTAAGCCATATCCTAAGGTTCATGGCATGCATCCCCTTAATCCACCCTCTTACATCCCTTTAAGTCATTCTATCAACTCCCCTTAATCCACCCTATTACATCCCTTCAAGTAATTATATCAACTCCCCTTAATCCACCCTCTTGCATCCCCTTAATCCATCCTCTTAAAGGACCCTTAAGTCATATCCTCTTACATACCCTTAATCCACAATCTTGCATCCCTTAAGTCACTCTCATAATTCCCCTTAAGCCCTCCTCTTAGGACCCGTTAAGCCATATCCTAGGGTTCATGAAATGCATCCCCTTAATCCACCCTCTTACATCTTTTTAAGTTATTCTATCAAATCCACTTAATCCACCCTCTTACATCCCTTGAAGTCATTCTATCAACTCCCCTTAATCCACCCTCTTGCATCCCCTTAAGCCATCCTCTTAACTCCCCTTAAGGCATTCTCTTAGGACCCCCCTTAAGCTATATCCTCTTAGGTCCCCTTAATCCATCCTATGGCAAACATCATTTGAATTTGTATGGAATTTATAACATCCAATTTTCTAACTTTTACTATATATTGTTCTTTTCTCGCATGAATTATTTACTTAAATGACTCATAAAAATTATAGTTACTTTACTTACATTAATTATTTTTGCAGGTTCTCATCAAGTCGGTCTACCATGTGATCAGGGAAAACTTTAGTGGCGAATCTTCACCAATTGGTGAATTCTAGGAATCGGGCAAATCGAAATTGGCGAATTTACCGTATCCAACAGGGTGTTCAAATCGCCCAGATTTCACGAACTATCGTCCAATGCATGTCCATTCACCAGCAGTTTTTTTTTACGAGGCATGTTTAGGCAGTAAATTCGCCATAACAGACTACACGTTTCTAATAGACTGATTAATATTTTTGCCTAGAATCTCGAGGAGCATGTCATAAAACACCAACATATTCGCCAATACTATTAAAACAACATTATATGAGGACCCATTTCGCCAATTAAAATTTAAAAATAGTTTCTTGTGAAGACCCATTTTGCCAATTAAAATTTATAAATAGTTGCTTATGAGGACCTATTTCTCCAATAATATTTAAAAATAATTACGTTTGAGGACACATTACGCCTTGAAAATTACAAAGTATCATTGTATAAGCACGCGGGATTCGCCAAATTTTTAACATACCATTTAAAAATCCCACGAAATTTTCCAAATATGGATTGATATATATACAATTGAAACTATTATTTATTCTTACACATTTTGTTTGGTTCTGAGGTTCTACTTCTCGATTCAGAAGTTAGTGAAACCCGAAAACGTAGACTCAAAGGTGAGTGATCATTTCTTCATACTGTTATTAGTTATTAGTTATAATAATAAGATTTCTTTATCTATTTTCCATTCTTGCTTCAGTCTTAAACATGATTTTGAGTAGGGAATGGGATCTATATTCTCTGTCAGTTTTTCCTTCTTAAACAAGAAGACATTTTTTTCTAGCTTTTATTTGAAGTGAGATATCAATATGTTAAGCAGCAAGGGTAAGACTCCTTAAGGTAATGAAGAGACTGGGAGGCCATCAAAACACCCAAAATGTGGAGGTACCGTATAGTCTTACTTTGGAATTGGCAAAGCTTCTAATCCAGTAGATCAAAGTGGAGCTACATCATCAATTCTTCCACCAAATATTATTGAAGATGGCATTGACAATACCTCACCGCCATAGGAAGGTCAAGGTGAGATTGTCATTGAGTTAAATCAAAATGTATCAAATGAGGATGGCAATACCGTAGAAGATGTTCCAAGGGATACCCCGGTTAGCCAGAATGAGAGAATTGGCTTAGATTAGGATGATGTTGGTATCAAGAAAATAAAAGGCAAATCAAAATTGGGGCGCGAGTGGGAAATGACAAGGAATTTTCAACTTGTTTGGTTGCCGAAGTACCCATTCCTTGAACCAGTGGGGGTATCAAACGAAAATGATATTGAAAGGGCAACAGAGGTCAAATGTAAGATTTTTAGTTGGAAATGTGGAAGAGACAAGACGATGCAGCTAAAGCTTGACACTATAGAAAAGCATATCGGTAAAGTTTACGAAAAACAAATCATAGATGGAAAGGAACAATCAGTCGTACGATGGAAATCAAAGGAAGAATGTCTTCATGTTAAGTATGTCGCAGATTATGGAGAGCATAACCATAGAATGTTGAAGATTGAAAAATGTGAAGGTACACTTGAGGCTCATTTTGGAAAAGCCATGGCAGCAGCAAATCTGTCAAAAACTATTCAGATGAGTGTTGTTTTTCATATTTTATCCAGGGGTCGTCCTATGATAGACTACCCATAATATTTTAATTTATTATCTTATTTGAGTGTTCCCCACTTTCCCTTCTCACATTGGTCAGTAAATGCTGGAGGGGATTGGGTGAACTATCTTGCTACAGTGGAAAAGTAAGATTTAAAGGAGAAAGTAAAAGAGTCAAATATCATTGCATTATCTTTAGATGAAGTTACTGTGGTAGACAAATACTTCTTGGGTTTGTATGCATTTGTATATTGTAGAACAACATATTTTCCAAGCTCATCTTCTTTGTGTTCTAGGATTGTCATCAAGGCCAAGGGGCTGGTAAATTAACGTTGCAAAGGACTTGAAAAAATCTCACCGTGTGCTAACCCTCTCACTTAAAAAAAAATCAGTAATCAATTGACAGTTGACACTTAGCAGTACAAAGTGCTTTAAATTCTTTGTTTCTCGAACTTGGAACATTAAAGTGAATGAAACGTCTTAGGTCTACAAGTTGCAAATTCTTAATCTTAACCATTGATCTTTCTAAATCTAATGGTTATAGGGTGATTCCAGAGGTTTAAGTTGGCAAGCCCATCGCTCTGTGCATTTCATTACAAAATGCAACTACAACCATACATCAAATGTTCATCCAATGGTTGAAACTTGAGTAATTTATGATATTAACTTGAAAAAATAAACATGACACATGTGTTTTAAAGTTGCTTTAAACTTTTGTGCGCTAGGATTGGCATCAAGGCCAAGGGGTTAGTAAATTAACGTTGCAAAGGACTTGAAAAAATCTCACTGTGTGTTGACCCTCTTAGTGTCTCACTTAAAAAAAAAATCACTTGACACTTAGCTATACAAAGTGATTTAAATGTTTTTTTTCTTGAAAATTCTAAATTGGAACCGTTGGTCTACAAGTTGCATATTCTTAACTGTTGATCTTTCTAAATCTAACGGTTATAGGGTGATTCTAGAGGTTTAAGTTGGTAATCCCATCGCTCTGTGCATTTCATTATGAAATGCAACTACAACCATACATCAAATTTTCATCCAACAGTTCATCTTCCCATTCCCTGATATCGGCAGGAAGCACCATTTTGAGGAAACTCTGAGTCTGGAGTTCAACATGCTGTCACCTTTCCTCGTATGCAGGCTCACTTAACTTTACCAGCAAGAAGTGACCATTTATTTACCAAGAAAAAAGTGTCAATCTTCTACTAAATCCGTTTCTCCAACCTCCTTATTTAAGATCTATCCTTTCAAAGGATTTACAAGATTACGTTAAACCTAAAGTTGGCGTTTGAAAGCATTTAAGAAGACATCCCTTAATGGCACCTTACAATTCATTAAATGAGTTGACACTTCAGAATTTGTGCATTTTGCCGAGGTCGCCCAATCACTAAGAAACATAACTTTATAACCATTTGTACGGTAATAAAATCTCAACCATTGAGTTTTAGAAATCTAACTATTCTAGTGTTATTCTGGAGGTTTCAAATCACAAGTCTAGTGCTTTAGAGATTTACTTCTGGAATGCAACTACAGTCGTCCATCAAACATTCATCGAACGGTCCCTATGATTTTTCGTTGGCATATCTATTTATTTCGCCATTGGATTTTTCTATTATTTTGAGCTTCTTTTTAATTCGCCAATGAAAATATATTTTTTGCTTTGAAAAAAGGTTTTAATTGCCAACATTTTTTTTTTTCTATTTTGAAAACAAGATTAATTTTCTAATGGAAAAAATTCTGGTTTGAAAACGGTTTTAATTGCAAATAAAAAATATTTTATTCGATTAAAAAATTACAATTTGCCAATTTTCCACAAACTTCCAAGGATTATAAAAGATTCAAATTGGATTTTTTTTCCCAAAAATGAAAAAATCGCCAATAAAATTAATATTTTTTATCGGGAATAATACAAGATTCGCCAAGATTTTACACCTTTGCCGAGGGGGGGGGGGGTGTTTCTTAAAGTTTTCCTGCATGTGATTGTCACTGAAAAATTATTTTATCAAGAGACTATGTAAATATCAATTTTTGGTCTTCACCTAAAATTTGATAAGCTTTAATTGTGTCTACATGCACATATATGTTTCATCATGTTATATAATTGTATTAAACATCAATATACATTATATATGTTTGTTCGATGTATGAACTTTGATGAACTTATTAGTCACTTTTAAATATCTTGTTCCAATTTTATAGATTATACATTTCATGTCTTGTATTTACCACATTTTATATAATTGTTCAATTGTATAGATTATACATTTTATACATACAAGGAGATAGATTTTTGTTTATTGATTCAAATATTTACTATAATTGGAAAATAGTTAAAATTACCTGCCCTTAATTTATTATGAATATGATTTAAACTATTTAAGGAATTTTTTAATTTGTCACCTAACCATGTGATAAATTATATATATGAAATTTGATTCTAGATAAGAATTTATATAGTGCATGTGTTACTTAAAAATTAGATAAAATATCTATACATACATGAGTGCATATAATCATCAAAATGAACATAACACAATCATAATTGACTACATATATAATCATCATATTAAAGTCAACTGATATAAATAAACACAAATATGATAATATTAATCGATATAATGTATGTGAAATGGTCCATGAAATAACATGTTTAAAATGTATATGTCAAGTCCAACACATATATTTAAATAAAACTAGAGATCTATAGTCCATAAAATTTAAAACCATCTAACTATCAAGTTGATCAGTCAAATCAAGTCTCCTCTTTGTTCCATGTCGATTAGATGTACCTGCACCATGCTGTAAAAGAGTACAAGAAACTTGAAATTAGATTGAAATTTATTTAGAAATTTTGATATAATTTAACATATTTAAACTTGAAAATATAAACTTTTAGATTAAAATATAAATTTAATTAAATATCTAGTAAATACAGTAAAAATGATTTTTAGTATGCATAAATTACCATATGATCATGTGAATCTACTGGCACATTTTGTTCAATGGGTAGCATAACTGTCACTTGAGAAGATCTAAATGTGTGATCTACTATATCCTGCATATTCATATAAAACAAACAATATGTTAAAACCTTGAATATATATATACTTAAAAGTTTTGTAAAAATTATATAGGAGATTTATTAAAGTTTACAAGCTCGAATGATATGACCTCATGATCACGCACCTGAGATTTCCCATGCATAAATGTTGACGATGTCTCAGGTGCGCCCGCCATGGGTATCTCATGAAATCTGTACATATAGATGTATAGCAGTTTGTATAGATCATTCACACACGTGTATTTAAATAAACAAATTAAATTAGATTTATGACGTGTATTTAATTTAAACTGAACAAACTTTTGAAAGCACGCACCTAAGTTGATGATGGCTCGGGGGTGCTCACCACAACTTGTGGTTGGTCAGTACTAGGTATCGTATGACCTCCCTGCATCTAGATATAATATATCATTTCACACATGTGTACAAATTCAAAATAAATTAGATATATCCACACAAATTATTTAATATATATTGGTTCAAGTACCTAACTAAAAGGTGAGCCCAGATCTACAACACTCAACATATAGACATGATCATTTTTAGTTTTAGGCATTGTGTGATCATGCATCTACATCGAACACTTATTGAATTAATATTATATTATATATATAATTTGATGTTATTATTTACATAAATTTTACACATTTTAAACAAATTAAATTTAAGTTCAAAAGATGAACATACTTGTGTAGGATGATCCTCCGAATATAGTAAATTCATATATGACTTCATCCCAAATGCATGTGGGTCACCTAAAGTGGATGCCTGAGTATTCCTATAGCCCGAGCCTCCATGCTCTCTATTGGCCACTTCAGCCACCACATGTGTAGTCTGATGAGTGAGATGTCCTGAAAGTGAACTCAATGCTCTTAATGTCAATAACATGGTCTACTGCTAAAATGTAGAGGGATCACCAGGAGGAGGAGGAACAATAGGAGAAATCATAGCACATCACTGAGGATCGACACATGCTCCTATTCTATGTTGGGGCATGCCATGCCCAACTCCCTGAAATGACCTCATATAAAAATAGTTGGGTTTTAAACCCAACTCAAACTTAGCCCATAACTTTCTCAAAAAGTATAGAGGTACCTCAGAATTTCCATGTGGTGGATTATCAAACACCATCCACCATCTATCCCAGAAATGTGCAGCTATCTGCGAGTTCCTACACCATAAAATTGAAATTCATTTTTTGGTGGATGGAATTGGTTGGTTTGTTTAGGGGTTAAAAAAATATTGGCACATGGATTGTTTGGTAATTTTAAGGTCATTAATTTCTTTATAGGACAATCCATCTGCATAGAATTGTCTCCTCTCTTCTCTCCATTGATGGAACCTATTTAGGTCTGCATCAATAGATCGAACAAAATCGACAATAGTTTGCATCATAGATGCAAACCATGCAAGATGGGGAGATTTTAGGCTCATTTTTTATCAGATCTATATTTCCCTAAATCACAATAATATTTTCTCTAATTCTCTCTCTTAACCGATTCTGATCTACTATGGGGGTGGGGGGTTAGGAGGTGGAGAGTTTGGAGGTGTGGGGTTTTGTTGTGGTGGTGGATTTGGATGTATGGGATCTACAGGAATTTATGCATCAAGCATAAAATCATCTATGTTAAATTATAGATCCATGTGAACAATCAAATGGCAACTGCATGTTAAGCAATTAAAAAATATTTATCAACAAACTAATTAAATAATTCACACAATTTGAAATTTATTTAAAAATCACATTGAACGTGCACAAATTTAAAATACATTTCATTTAAAGACCATTCAATTTATAACATTAAAAAATCCATAACATTAAAAATCCATAGCATGTACACATTAAATTGAGTCCAATGTGTGGTTGTTAATATGAAGGGTTTGTTGTTACTACCAACTCTTAGAATGCAACTAAAAATGGAGATAATTGTCATGCCAAGGTCATACAATTTTAATAAAATCCTACCTACATGTTACTTAAAACTAATTATTAAACACCTTTTAGTAACCCTTCCAAGAAGAATCATCAAGTATATCTAAAATATAAATCAACTTTGATTTAGATCAATATGTATACTATAATTAAGATACCTAAAATATCTAAGGATGCACTAAATTACATTTTGTGTACATGGAAAGGGAACTCATATGAACATGAGTTGTATAAGTGCTTCTACATCAAAACTTTGTAGAGGATGACATATTTGTCATAATTCATCTAGGTATTTTATGTTAAACCTTTAATAAATGGGATGGTTCAATTTTAAATAGTTTTGAGTTAGATCTATATGTGGTACATAGGATATCTCTCAGTGAAAATAGGGAGGTAAGTTCTAATTATAACTGATGGGTAGAAATGAAATTAGGGGGTTTTATTAGAACCCTATGAATGCATGCACTATGTCATTGGTTTATTAAGTGAATCCCCTAAAAGAAGGCCCCATAGACTTACTTTTAGCTAGATATCACTTGATAATTAAACTATAGCCAAATTTGATGATTACATTAATTGATTTATTTAAAATAAATACCACATGGATTAAGGTAAAGACTTAAGACTTATTTAAATAAATCACCATCAACATTTAAACTAGGAGTTGGATAAAATGTATCAAGAATTGAGAGCTCACAAAAGGCTACGATATCAACAATGAGGCTTCTTTGAATCATTATTGGAAAAAATAAATAAGAAGATTAAAAATAGAGATTGTGAACATGAGGTGAGGAACCATTTAATTTCTATGGGTAAAGGACTAAAGAATGAAAAATAAGACACATGTAGATATATAACTTTGATTTCTCAAATTGGGTGTTAATAGGAGGTTAGGGATTGTTTAGAGTGTCTTTTATTACATATATAAAGGTGGAAAAAGATAAGGAAAGGTCCCCAAGCTAATTTAGGTTATGAACAACTCAAGAATGAGTGTCAAAATGGGTAAATGATGAAAACCATGTAGTTTAATTCAAGTAAAAATTATACTAGATTCTATTTATATTAGGATTATTTTTAGACAAGGGTGCTCAATGGAGCTCATAAATATCAAGCCTATCATTAATTAACTAATTCATCAATAAGTAATTTATTCTTCTAAGTTTTTATGGGTCTACAGCTTTATCTTTTGGGGTGAGGGGATGTTTACTATGAATGAAAAAGACCAACAAAACTACTAACAAGTTGCATGCAGGACCTGTTGTCAAAGAATTTAAATATTTAAAATGAAATTTTGTGTTTGGTAGTTAGATAATTGTCATTTGGCTTAAAATTAACCAGTGTTTACTTTGTCTGGTGCGAAAGCACACTTTGTAATTACCCTTACGATTTGGTATATCCAAGTATCCTCTCCCCTTGCACATTCGTGTGATCTTGGGTGTAAGAGAAATGGTTACTGACTCTAGAACTTGGGCCTATCTTGGTGGGAAAAAGTACTCACCCCAAGATGACTCAGACCGATAACACGCTTGTCGCCAACGACTTCCAGTCGGTATATAAAAGTGGATTTTTGGGGGAAACCCCAAAAATCACACTCACTGTTCTGATGAGAAGGGAAGATATGGTCTCTCACCGTACTGGATGGTGCCCCATGAACGGAATTCCCTTACTAAAAACCTTATTGTAGTTTTTCCAAAATCCCAATATATTTACTGGTGTAGCAGGTCGGACCTGTGAAGCCATCTTACATTCTTACGGTTCATGTGTAGAGATGAAATGTATGCCATGGGAGTTTCATGGGTATAGTAGCTTGGCTGCCCCATATAAGTGAGTGTCGTGGAGGGGAGACAGTGGGTTCAAGCTACTAGTCATCTGCCTTGAATATGCATAGTTGGGGAAACCCAAGTAAGAACTCAATAAATATTGTCCAAAATAGCCTAGGTTGTACTTATCTTCTGATTTTAATAGATTCATACACGTCAAACTGAAAACACTTTGTATTATGTGATTTTTTTTCGCTTTATTCGTTGAAACTTGATCATAAAACTGGGTCAGTCGTAACTTTGTCATCACAAAACCGCAACTGTAAACAGAGTCGCAATTGTCAAAACTCAAGCTGCATGTGTCATTGTGAGTCACATCTGATAACTGATTCACATCCGACTAGTGAGTTGCATCTGATTAGTAAGTCGCATATGTCGTAAGTTAAACCGCATCTGTCTGTGAAAGTCACAATTGTCTATCAACAACCAAGACTAGTTTTTACCATAGAGTCGCATCTGCAATCCGCAATGCATCTGTCAAATTCATAACCGCATCTGAAACCTGAACCATAATTGACTGTCAATAGAAAATCTCGAAAACTACCAACTCAATCCGAAAAACAAACTATTTTTTTCACTTCTATTTCTTACGGTCAATCTTGGACATAAACTGGAAAATTGCTCAAAAACCTTACATATTAGGTCTCATTTACATCTTAGAGATAGTCATCTTAGTTGCAAAACTCAGTTACCCCATAAGACTTTGCATATCATAAAATAGAATAAATTTTTGCGTCATTGGATATGTTCATGCTTTGATTTGTCATTATCATTGAACCTAGTCATTATTGTCTTACTAATGAATCCTTCCAGCTCATCAGTCTAGTTTGGGAAATTTACCTTATTAGTTATCTTTGTCCTACATCAGGTTCCTTAGTAAAGTTAAGTCATAGTTTTGGATTATTCCATAGGTGGTAGGTTAAACCCGCTTAGAATCATTTACCGACATAGTCTGCTTAAAAAAATTGTATATAATCCATTCAAGCATATGTCATCCTAGTATACGTCATATTAGAAATCCTTAATTTTAGTGACATCTTTTATATTCAAAAAATCCCAAAAACATAGAAATAGAACATATCAGTTTCTAGACATAGTTTTGCATTACCCATTTTGAGCAACACTTTCATGGTTGAAACAAGGGCTAAGAAGAAACAAAGAGAAATTTCAGACCCCAATGAATTCATCAATCCTTTTGGAAACCAACCATTAGGGAAAGAGAGACCGCACAAAACTTTTCTTGAAAAACATGTCACTAGAGACACGCATGGAAAAAAAATTACTGAAGACATAGATGTTGTCATTCAAGATCCTGAGTTTGCGTCCTTTATGGATGAGTGTTTGGAAAGTGATCCCCAATGATATCCAGCAAATTTTCTAGTAGAAGGTGCCACACTACCACCAGGATTTGATGTTCACACTTTGAAAACAACATCTACTCAACCAACGCAAACCATGATGTCAAGTGTCTTTGTTCCTCAAATTACCGCAACAATACCAACTAGCATACCTACTCAAACATCGTCAATTGTAAACACAACCCCATTCAACATAACACAAGGTTTACAATTCACTGCAGGAGCATCTTCATCAAACCCCTTTGGCACAAACACTACTAGTAAAATATCCAAAGTTGGAACGAACACAACTATACCACATACTACCATTCCACAAATAGGGGTTACACAGAACATTCCAATAGGAAATATTCCTATACCAAATCAGAACATTCTGATAGGAAATATTCCTATACAAAATCAAAACAGTCTGACAGGATATATCCCTACACCGAATCAGAACATTCAAATAGGATATATACCCTCGCCAAATCACAATCCATCATAGTACATAGCATTTCAGAACACTTACATCGATCCTAACAACTCAAACAACATGTCCTTGACACAAGTAGATGTTCTACAAAATCAAATGCAAATCCTTCAACAACAAATGGATAGTATGTCTATGTGTAGAAAACAAACTTTCTCAGCGCAAGATTTATGTCCATGTCCTTTTGACAAAGCACTATACATGACACCCTTCCCACACTAATACATTATACCGAATTTTCCTAAGTATAATGGGAGGAGGAATCCTTTGGAACACATCAGAGAATTTTTGACAACATGCATAGACATCTCGTATGACCCCACATATTTAATGAGACTATTTTTGTGAACCCTTGTTAGGATAGCATTGGAATGGTTATCTAAACTACCATATGGCATAAGATCATGGGGTGAATTGTCTGAGAAGTTTGTTGAACACTTTTCCTTCAACATAGATAATGAAATCAAGATAGCTACCTTGTGTCACACTACGCAAGAAGAAGGCAAAACTTTCACCACTTTCTTTCAGAGATGGAGAAGTTTAGCTAGTCGATGTCTAGTTGAGATACCAAAAAAACAAAAAGGTCACGATATTCCTTGAAAATATTCATCTGAAACTGAGAAGTGACTTAAGAGTACATTGTTGTACTTATTTCCTAGACTTGGTGCAAAAAGGCATAATACTTGAAAAATGCCTTATTGACAAAGGAGACATTAAGGTACCTGGCAGGAACCCAGTTGTTCAACACCAAAACCCTCCCAACAATAGAAAAAAAATTTGGTCTAGGAACAAAAATGTGACAAATGACGGTATTTTTGATGCTAAGACCCTACATGTGGGACTTGTCATCACACTTAGAGGTTGTAACTCCAACCAGGACATGACTAATAATCTAGATCAAATAGCCAACTTTGTCCAAAATTCACAACAATAAGGACCACAAAGGAGATTTCCTAAATGTGAATTTACCCCTTTGGGGGAACCAATCGAGATAGTTTTCAAAGAGCTGATCAAACATAATCTCCTAAAAACTTTGGAACCAAAACAGTATGATCCTCGATAGTTTAAACCCTCATGGTGGGATGATAACACCTATTGTGAATACCATCAAACAAAGGGACACCACCTACAACAATGCCGACAATTGAAAAACATCATACAAGATTTTGTTGAAGATGGAACCATAGAATTCAATGGGCAGAAACATACCAACAACAATGATCACAAGGTCTTCACAAATCCACTACATGACCATGGGAAAGGAAAGGTCTCCAGTTCAGGAACTAAGAATAATACCTCGGCCAATTATAATAGTGCTAAGTATGATTATAAACCAGGTACCATCATCAATCATATCCGAGTTGTTGATGAAAATATCAATACCATTACCATAAAGAAGCATCCTGAATGTGCGGTCAATACACGCAGATTTAAGATAACCCTTCCAAGTCCTTCATCGGAACCACAAACACAGTCTTCCAAGATTAAGTATAATTTGATTGACCAGTTGGAGAAACCCCAACACATATATCCATCTTGGAACTCTTGACTATATCACCGGATCACCGAGCCATTCTTGACAAAGCCTTGCAAAGCACAACAATCCCTACCAACATAGATGTCAATAGTTTTGAAGAAATGGTAGGATACTTAACCGATTCCCATCATGCTACATTCTCTTGGTAGGATTATTCAACTGAGAAGACCAATCATAATGACCCACTACACCTCGAATTTCTTATCCATCAAACCAAAGTCAGATGAGTCTTGGTAGACGGAGGAGCAGGGTTGAACCTTTGCACCTTGAAATTGGTTAAGGCATTAGGTTTCTCAGAAGCATGCATGGACACCACTAAGAGTATAGTAATTAAGGCATATGACGATGAGGAGAGATCATCTAAAGGAGTTGTCACACTCCCTATCAGGATTGGCCCTATAGTTATGGACACTAGTTTCCAAGTCTTGGATCTCACCCTTCCCTACAACCTTTTGTTAGGTAGACCTTGGATACATGTTATGAAAGTTGTCCTTTCCAATACTGCACAAGCCTACATGAAATTCCACAAAGACAGGTCCCAGTCAATCAAGAGGCTTCATCCTCCACCTTATCCTTGTGCATTGATCCATCAACTCTTACAAAGTCCATTACATCACAAACGCCATCATCCACTCTTAAGGTCGAGATCCAAGATAAGGGTTGTGGAGAATACAACATGAAAGCATCATATTGTGTCAGTCAAATGGTTCCTCCTAACTCATATGGTCTACCCACAATGGATAGGAGACAATATATAGTCACGTTCCATGTCCCTCCTACAATGAAATTGAAAAAATGGGGAGAGTTAAGTAAAGAAGCTACAGACCAAGATGAAATCACCTCCTGGTTGTACACAGAAGATAATGAATACCCTTCGTTGTTTATTCAAATATCTAGGGATAAATATGGAAAAGGCTTCACGATAATGCAAAGTAACAGATATGACAGGCATAGTGGGTTAGGACTACATCAAAATGGAAGGACTGAGCCAATCATTATCTCACCACTACCAAAAATCCTAGGGCTAGGGTTTCAACTGATTAGAATTGGTATTCTTGGTACTTTGTCATCATTACAAGAGGAAGTAATTGCTTTTGAAGACATAGAGATATCCCACAAACCACTTGACCCAGTTTATGATGAATCCCCTGACCCAAGAGAATATGAATGGGATTCCCTTTCCTCCACTACCATAATGGGCCTAGATAGGCTATTTGGAGAAGTTGATAAAATGCTACAACCCCCACCAATTCCATCTGGCCCCTGCCCTAAAAATTCCTTGTCAAAAGAAGAATGGCTTAAGAATTATTATTGGGAAACCCTTGATCCTACCACTTGGGCACCTAACAAACCATCTTTTGATGACTTAGCCCTTACAGTAGTCCCACATCAAATTTTACCTATCCAAAGGAAAAAGAACCAAAAGGAGTCAGTCCAAAAAATTTGTGACCATGTCAACCATTCCATCCTCACCTTGTCAGCCCCCACATTTGATAACTCTGATGATGACATGCCCCTCATATATCCCCAACTTATTGATTGGGATCATTAAGGTACACCCATCTTAGACAAATTTGAGAATGACGAAGTGATAGTTGAGTTCATGGGACTTCGAGAAGGCATACCTAGAAGTGATCATAAAGCTAGCTTTACCATAGACTTGGATGACAAAGAATATTTTGGGGAATATGTTCATACCTCCAGTCACAAAATTAAAAATAAAAAGAAAAACAATGAAAATGGTGGAAATGGCAAGTGCCTAGGTGAAAACTGAAACGCACCTTTCGACGAAGAAATAGTAAAAGTAAAGGACGCATTTGAGGGAAAAAACCTCTTTGAGGCACCCAAGGATGGACGTTTGAACATTCTCCCAATTGCTCAGGAGAAGTTACCCATGTTAGTAGAAGATTCTATTGAGATCAACATAAACACTGAAGAAAACTCGCGGGTGATATACTTTGTAACATCTTTGACAGAGACAAAGCAACAAGAGTTTTGAGACTTCTTCACAAAGAGACAGATAAAATTTTCATGGTCATTGTTAATTCCTAGAAATGCACCCTATGCAAAGTTATGAAACTAAGATTTTTGGAGAAACATGGGATCATTTCAAGGTTGTGCATCACCTAAAGTTGAAATGAACCTCCGAATAAGGTCGGCTCCTAGTTGGTTATCACTCTAAAACTACTAACCTATGAGAAAAAGGGGAAGAAAGATAACCTAGAAATGAAAAAACCTAAGACTAAAAGAAAACTATGAAGTGATACACCCAACTTAAAAAGGGACAATGGAAAATAGAACTTTACACTTAGTTCAATCTAGCAGAAATGAAATTTTGCATAGCCTATTACAATAAACTTTTGCATAATTATTTCACTAAAGGGTTTGAATGGAATAACTAATAGAAGGAAGACCATCTTCATAGTT
Organism: Sequoiadendron giganteum; assembly: GCA_007115665.2. Taxonomy (NCBI): domain Eukaryota; kingdom Viridiplantae; phylum Streptophyta; class Pinopsida; order Cupressales; family Cupressaceae; genus Sequoiadendron; species Sequoiadendron giganteum. The sequence goes on from CM021106.1 coordinate 413,877,019, forward strand.
GAAAGGTATTCACACCTTTTGACACAATTAACAACCTGCATTAGCTTACAATTTTGCATAAAAGGTGTAACTTATGAGACAAGGTTAAAAGGAAAATGAGAAAATCTCACTAATAACCTGATCAATCACCTAACACATAGAAATATGCAAGAACAAGTAGGCAAGAATCTCATTACCATAAATAAACAAGGCATTCATTGTATTCCATGTCCAAAGAGTTACAAAATTCTGCTAGTCTGAGAAAGGATTGAAAATTCACTAACTTCTGAAAAGAATAATGAGAACTACTACAATAAAGTCACTAGAGTGACTATAAGCATAATCCCTCCAAAAAAATCCTCAAAAAGAGGTTCTAGAAACTCCATAACTCAAATGCAACAATAAGGCCTAAAATCTAGCAATTAGATCTCACCCAAAAGGACTCCAAATTGTTGAAAAAGTCAAATTTGACCTTGTCCAACATGATGACAAGTCAAAAGTGCTCCTAGATGCTCTCAAACTCACAACTGAGTCAAAACAAGCCCCTATATCCTCTCTGAAGGGAAAAACATGCATGGATCTATAGACCCAACAGTGCGAAATACATTCCCTTAATACTAATACAACAGAGGAGTAAAGCATAAACCAATTCCAATAGTTTCCAAAACTACTTGAGATGAATACATGCAAATAAAATAAATAAAACAAAGAAGAGCATCCACAGTTGACACAAGATATACGTGGGAAAACCTTACAAGTAAAAACCCACCACACAAAGTCAAGTCTATTTGTATTTCAATAACAAACAGCTACATACAAAGCATAGACTTCTCTGTTCAGCTCACAGCAGCACTACAGAATTATATCTCACTGTTATAATGTTTTCTCACCCAACATACAGTTCGAACTGCTAACTCTCTTTTTGCAAAACACATACTCGACTCACATAGGTCATACATTGCATTCAATTTGGTCAGACAACTGCAGATCACAAAGTACAATTAACTCTGATCAAATTGCACCAATAATCTGCCCATGTCGATCTTCCTACATCGAACCACCCAGGCCATAACCACCATTACCCAAATCGGGTTTTGTTATGCCACCCTGAGTAGACCTTCACCTGCTGCATTAACTTCATTCGCCTTTAGCTAATCATCACATGACACTGAGCCATGTGTCCACACCTTATTCACTACTGAGCTCTGACCCAAGTCCAACTCAGTCAAACCAGGTCGCCGAGCTCTACTGAGCTCTCCATGACCCTTACCGCGCCCCTTACCGCGCTATCGCGACCTTCTCGTCATCACCCTGCGGTATGGCGGTGGGTGGTCAAAGGGACCACTAACGGTCTTACCGTGCTACCGCAGGGGCCGATAGGCCACCCCGCAATAGGTCGATAACCATCAACCTGACCACAGGTGGCTTACCATGACCACCGTGGTCAGCCCTTTGGCTGGCCACAGTATGTCGGTAACCGCCAAGCCAGCCGCAAGCGGCTTACTGCGACCACCATGGTCAGCCCTTTGGCTGGCCGTGGTATGGCGATAACCGACAAGCCAGCCGCAAGCGACTTACTACGACCACCATGGTCAGCCCTTTGGCTGGCCGTGGTATGGCGGTAACCGCCAAGCCAGCCGCAGGCGGCTTACCGCGACCACCGCAATCGACCCTTTGGCTGGCCGCGGTATGGCAGTAACTGCCAAGCCAGCCGTAGGTGGCTTACCGCGGTCAACCCTTTGGCTGGCCGTGATATGACAGTAACCACCAAGCCAGCTACAGGTGGCTTACCACGGTCACCGTGGTTAGCCCTTTGGCTGGCCGCGGTAACGCAGTAACCGCCAGGCCAAGCACCGCCAGAAAAAGATTTAACCACCACAGTATGGCGGTAAAGGCCGAAAATAATAATTTTCCATGCCAAGACATTAAGGGTGGGGCTTCAAGCTGGAAGTTGAGACATAATTTATCAACAAGCTCCCACTTGGCGAACACTTCCAACTAACCCCATGGCATTGAAAAATCACTGTCTGTCATAGGCCCCAAGGCCCATCGATTCGGTGCACCATCTAAACTTGTCTATACTCACAAGCTTTGTCAAAGTGTCTGCAACATTCTTCAAGGTGTCTACCTTTTCCAGACTGACTCTACCATCTTCAACCATATCCCTCAGGAAATGATATTGCACATCAATGTGCTTGGTCCTGGCATGAAAGGTCAGAATCTTTGCCAAACAAATGGCACTCTGACTATCACATCAGATTGTAATCTGCCCAGCATTAAAACCAATGTCTGAACACAAACGCCTCAGCCAAACAGCTTCCTTATAGGCATGAGTTGCAGCCATGTACTCTACCTCTGTCATGGATAAAGCAACTACTACTTGTCGCTTGCTCATCCAACTGATAGCTCCACCATTAAGCATAAAAGTGTATCCACTAGTGGATCGCCTACTGTCAATGTCCCCTGCCCAATCTGAATCAACATAACCTTGGATGCTAAGAGATCTCTGTGAAGCAACCATATTGTCATGGTAACACAAAACATAATTTGAAGTCCCTTTCAAATACCTAAAAACTCTCTTCATAGCATCCCAATGTGATCTTCTTAGATTTTCCATAAATCAGCTTAGAACTCCCACTGCTTGGGAAATGTCAGGTCTGGTACAAACCATAGCATACATCAAACTGCTAATAGCACTTGCATAAGGCACACTGGTCATGTCCTCCATCTCTGTAGCAGAATTTGGACAGTCATCAACTGATAGCTTAGTTCCATGCATGATAGGAACAACAAGCTGCTTGCAGTCATCCATGCTAAACCTCTCTAGAACGGTCTTCACATACTTACTCTGATTGAGCCAAAGCTTTCTACTTGTTATGTCCCTAGTAATCTCCATTCCAAGAATGTACCTAGCTACACCAAGATCTTTCATCTCAAACTTTGCAGACAACTGAGATTTGAGGTCAGAAATCATAGTCTTGCGATTTCCAATAAATAACATATCATCCACATACAAGGTGATAACAAGCACACAATCATTTTCAGATTTATAATAAATACAATGATCAGATTTTGATCTCACAAATCCAATTGACAACACAAATGTGTCAAATTTATGGTACCACATTCTACGAGATTGTTTTAAACCATAGAGAGATTTGTTTAACTTGCAAACCAGATTTTGTTTACCTCTTTCAACAAAATGCTCAGGCTGGGACATGTAAATTTCTTCTTCCAGCTCACCATGGAGAAATGATGTCTTCACATCCATCTGCTCAATTTCAAAATCATACATAGCTGCTAAAGACAATAGAAATCTGATGGATGTCAACTTTGCTACAGGGGAAAAAATCTCTCCATAATCAATTCCCTCAATTTGAGAAAAACCTTTTGCTACCAGTCTAGCTTTGTACTTCTCAACACTGCCATCAAGACCTGTCTTCTTTTTGAATATCCACTTACAGCCAACAAGCTTTCACCCTTTAGGCAGTGGTACCAAATTCCAGGTATCATTCTTTTTCAAAGAATCCATTTCTTCATTCATGGCTTCCAACCAAGACTTTGAATCAGCCATGTTGATTGCTTCCTTTATAGTCCTAGGCTCATCATTGCTAGTAATTAAAGCATAGACAAAGTTTGAATCTAGCATAGAAAAACCATACCTATCAGGTTGCCTTTTTTCTTGAGTTGATCTTCTCACAGGCTGAGGTTGATCTTCATCATCAGAACTTCCAAAGCTGCTTGAGCTCTCCTCAGTTTTAGGTACACCATACAGCTCTTCCCTTTTTAGAGTTTGGGGAATCTCAACTGCATCCTTGCTCTTCTTGTCACTCTGATTTTTCCCAAGCTACTGATCACTAACTGAAGGTTTTAGCTCATGAAATATCACGCTTCTGTTGTACAAAACCTTCTCAGTATCAAGGTTCCAAAGCTTGTATCCTTTCACACCAACTCCATAGCTAATGAGAATACATTTGATAGCCTTGTTATCCAATTTAGATCTCTTTTTATTTGGCATATAAACATATGCCTCATAGCCAGACACACGGACATGTCTCAGAGAGGGCTTCTTACCAGACCATGCTTCCAAAGGTGTCTTGTCAACAAGAGCTGAACAAGGAGATCTATTTATCAAATAACATGTTGTAGCCACAGCCTCAGCCTAGAACTTCTGCTCCAGACCAGCACCACTCAGCATACTCCTTGCCTTTTCCATCATTGTCTTGTTCAACCTCTCAACAACTCCATTTTGTTGTGGAGTATAAGGCGTTGTTTTGTGCCTTTTGATACCATGATCAGTACAATACCTTTCAAAATCTGCAGAACCGAATTCACCACCATTGTTTGTCCTCAAGCACTTAATTTTCCTTCCAGTCTAATTTTCTACCAAAGATTTAACTTCTTTAAACCGAGTGAACACTTCTGATTTACTTTTCATGAAGTATACAAATGCCCTTCTCGAACAGTCATCAATAAAAGAAACATAATATCTAGACTTTGATAACGAAGGAACATTAACTGAACCAAACACATCAGAATGAATATAATCCAGTATACTAGAAGAATTGTGAGGACTAAAAAAAAAAAAAAAACACGGTGTTGTTTTCCATAGATGCAATGTTCACAGAAATCGAACTCAAGGTTACAATCATCAAGCCCTTCTACAAGATTTTTATTCTTCAAGGTTTTTAAACCTTTCTCACCAATGTGATGAAGTTTGTGATGCCACAACATAGTCTTCTCAATTGGGAGCTTTACCTCCATAGCATTTGCAGCCTGAAAAGAGTCTTCATCTTTCTCTATAGGTGCAGTATTACATGTATTTATAGAGGCACTGTTACAGAGAACAGGGCATGCATCCAGCTTGTACAGAGTTTCAGTACGAACACTCTTAGCCAGCACCATTGCACCTCTAGCCATTTTACACCCCTTACTAGAGAAAGAAACTCCTACCCCAGCATCATTTAACTTATTGACAGAAAGAAAATTTCGAGCCAAACCTGGTATGTGAAGTACGCCACCAATACCTTTGACTCTCCTGTAAGGAAATTGAATTCTAACTTTCCCTCTACCAACTATCTCCAACGTTGAATCACTTCCCAAGTACACCTTTCCACCATCATACTTCTCATATTTAGAGAACCATTCTCTATTGGACGTCATGTGAAATGATGCACCTGAGTCAACCAACCAAACATCATTAGATGCCTGAGCTGTCAAGGCTATCGCAATGAAGGCGTTTGCATCACTTTGAGAAGATTCATTGTCATAAGCATTCTTCTTCTTCTTCTTCTCCTCCTTGCAATCCTTCTTGATATGACCAGGTTGCCCACAGTTCCAGCACCTCACCTTGAACTTTTTACTAGGAGACTTTGATCTCCCTGCAAATTTGGATTTTGACTTCTTGTCTTTCTTCTTGCCTTTCTCCTTTGGTCTACCACGAATAGCAAGAGCCTCTTTGGCCATCTCTAAAGACTTCCTCTGCATTTCTTCAGATAACAATGAGGCAACAACGTCTTCCATCTTGAAAGTAGCAGTAGTGCTTTCAATGGCCATCACAAGATGATCCCAACTGTCAGATAACGAACACAGCAGGAGCATGCAACGATCCTCCTCCTCAATCTTTACACCTACAGATGCTAGCTGAGTGACACTCATATTAAATGACTTTAGATGGTCTACAATAGATGCACCTTCGTCCATCTTCAAGGAGTACAACTTCTTCCTCAGGAATAACTTATTTAGCAGAGACTTTCCTTGATAAATATCACCAAGCTTCTTCCACAAAGAAGCTGCGGATTGCTCCTCATGAATGTTCAGGAGAACATAATCAGCTAGACTCAGTCTTATCAAACCTCTTGCTTTTCTATGAGCAAGATCCCAAGCTTCTTGCATTGTACTTTGAGGCTTAGTTCTAGAGACAACAATCCAGAGGTCTCTATCCACAAGCAAGTCTTCTATCTTGAGTTTCCATAACTCAAAGTTACTGCCATTGAATTTTTCAATATCAATTCTACCAGATGTACTCACCATCTCAAACAAAAATATCAACAATGCAAGACTCCCACTGAAACAGTATTAGCACAAAAAACTAATCTTTCCTACAAGGATAACTTAACTGGCCAAGCTCTAATACCATTTGAAGGGAAAAACATGCATGGATCTAGAGACCCAACAGTGCAGAATACATTCCCTTGACACTAATACAACAGAGGAGTAAAGCATAAACCAGTTCCAATAGTTTCCAAAACTACTTGAGATGAATACATGCAAATAAAATAAATAAAACAAAGAAGAGCATCCACAGTTGACACAAGATATACGTGGGAAAACCTTTACAGGTAAAAAACCCACCACACAAAGTCAAGTCTATTTGTATTTCAATAACAAACAGTTACATACAAAGCACAGACTTCTCTGTTCAGCTCACAGCAGCACTATAGAATTATATCTCACTATTACAATGTTTTCTCACCCAACATACAGTTCGAACTGCTAACTCTTTTTTTGCAAAACACATACTTGACTCACATAAGTCATACATTGCATTCAATTCAGTCAGACAACTACAGATCACAAAGTACAATTAACTCTGATCAAATCGCACCAATAATTTTCCCATGTCAATCTTCCTGCATCAAGCCACCCAGGCCATAACTGCCATTAACCAAATCGGGTCCTATTACGCCACCCTGAGTAGACCTGCACCTGCTGCATTAACTTCATTGGCCTTTAGCCAATCATCGCACGACACTGAGCCACGTGTCCACACCTTATTAGCTACCGAGCTCTGACCCGAGTCCAACTCGGTCAAACCAGGTCACCGAGCTCTCCATGACCCTTACCGCGCTACCACGGCCTTCTCGTGATCACCCTACGGTATGGTGGTAGGCGGTCAAAGGGACCGCTGACGGTCTTACCGTGCTACCGCGGGGACCGATAGGCCACCCCGCGGTAGGGCAGTAACCGTCAGCCTGATCGCAAGTGGCTTACCACGGCCACCGCGGTCAGCCCTTTAGTTGGCTGTCATATGGCGGTAACCGCCAAGCCAGCCGTAGGCAGCTTACCGCGGCCACCGCGGTCAGCCCTTTAGCTGGCCACGATATGGCGGTAACCGCCAAGCCAGCCGCAAGTGGCTTACCACGGCCACCACGGTCAACCCTTTGGTTGGCCGCGATAATGCAGTAACCGCCAGGCCAAGCACCGCCAAAAAAAGATTTAACCGCCACGGTATGGCGATAAAGGCTGAAAAATAATAATTTTCCACGCCAAGACATTAAGGGTGCATCGTTGAGACATAATTTCTCAACACTCTCCTCATGTTGGAAAACTGAAAAACAAGACTCCAATATTCCCTCCATGACTTGATCTAGAAGGCATGTGCTCCTATTTTCTCTCCAAATAATAACTTCCTCACAACCGTAACCCCTTGAAGAAGTCTTCATCAAGACCATTTGTACCATAGTTGCATTTAAAATAGATACATGACTTAAATGATTTATAGAGACATCATGAAAGTCATGTATTTACATAGTTGTTTCAATGCAAAAAATACAAGGCAAAAGGTCAAAACGACCATACATGCTTAAAGAAAGACATAAGTGAGAAGGACTTAGTCTCAAAAAACTTTGCAAAGTATAAGTTACACTTTTTTAACCTAAAGCATTCAAAAGATAAATAATACCACAAAGGCATTAATCTTGGCAAATAAAAGTTTAAAATACGTGATAAAAATCACATGCTCGGATTAGGGTAACATGAAAACCCCTAAAACAAAACGACAAAGGCAAAAAAAATGCTAGGTCATTCCATTATGTTTTGAGAAACTCCTCAAGGAAGCTACAACCACTGAAATCCTAGGACTTCGATGAAGCTCTATTCATGGATATTTCGGTGTCTTAAAGGCACATATCTGACAGATCTATAACATATGATCTCAGGTGAGTTCCCCGTAAGCATACATTTCTCCATTCTCTTGTGTTTGTGTAGAAAAACTGCAAATTGTGTCGCCATTGGTGATCTTCTATGATTTATTTATGCATTCCTTGTCCTCCATTTTTGGCCATGGTTATGTTAAGACTTGAGGGTTAGTTACTTTACTACAAGTCGAGCTCCTTCTTCCATGCATTTACTTTATCATATGAGAGATTTATGGCTTTCTTTAATTGGTATCGTTCCCTCCATATAAAAAGCTTTGCCTTCCTGTAAGTATCAAGAGCTTTATACTTTCACTTACAGTCGTGTTTCACATCTACTATCAATATTGCAAGATCTTATTATGGTAGCTTTGTTTTCATATTTTGCAGCCTCATCTATGTGTATCTCCTATATATTTTGTTTTTTTTCTTCTCTTCTTGGCGTGATTCCACAAAGCATTTTGGGTTTCTATGATTTTTTCTACAGGGATTCAAGGGTTTGAATATGAAACCCTTATCTTTTTTTGTGGCTTCCTCCTTCTCCCGTGATTATTCCTCAATAAAATTCTGCCTTGTCACGTTGATTTTCAGGCTGTGAACTCTCAAACATAGAAAACCCTCCATCATAGCATTGGTGATTTCACATTCATGGCTCAGCCTTAACAAACTACTACATATTGGCACTGTCACAAGTATTGTTGTTCACTCATTTGAATGACTATCTCTCACTATCATCTGATCAAAAGAACTTACTTTATTTTGATTTTGTTGAAATTAATAGCAGTAGTAAACAATGGACCCCATTTTGATTAAGTCACAAGATGATCTTCCTATGAATGAAAGACAACAAGATCATGCTAATAATGAATCAATTCCACTAAGCATGAGCCCCACATTATCAGATAGTATCTTTGTACCTGTTGCACTTCTTGAAGGTTTAAGTAGAGTTCTCGATCAACTTGCCATAGTTTTACCTCTAATGTGATTTTCCTTTTACTGAGCTTTATCACTCTTTCTCTTTTGTAGTTCACTTCTTGCAACCCAATATCATGATATAGATCTGCTTTTTCTCAAGTTTCTTTTAATTGCACTTCATCTGGAATTGTATATGACCATCATTTAGTGCTTCTCTTGTTTATTTCATAACATTGTCTACTTTCTTGTACTATTTTAAAGCATTTTCCATAAAGGAAATAACACCCCTGAATTGTTTAGAACTATATGCATTCTATTTTCACAAGTACATGTTGATGATCTCTTCTGTGGATACTCATATCACTTGGGAAAATAGTGCTTTGCTTTTTACTGTTTATGCTTCAGCTATCCATATCATAATTGTGCCCTTGGTTACCTTGTGACTAGAACTCGTGCACTTTTTGTCTCTACATGTATTTGTTCTTCCCTTCCTTGCAATACCCTGTCATACCTATCATAATATCTACATAAAATGAATCCATTGTGATTGTTGCAACTATTATCTTATTAAGGATTAGTACTCTCATTAAACCAAGCATGGCTCTTGTAAACACATACACATGTGAATGTTGTATCTTCATGGAGTAATACATTCGTGTATTTCTGTAAATTGTTTTGTACTTCATATCTGATTATGAATTCAAACTGTAATCATGATAAGATGACTCTCATGCAATTTATCTTCTAGCATCTGTTGAATACATATGAAATGTTTAAAAAAAAAACAATGAGCTAGGCTCAACCCTTGTGGGAGCCACATTTACCCCACTCATAATGTATCCTGATGAATCACTCAGAAACACTATCTCACCTATATTTGCACATGAAGCAAAAAATGTTAGAAAAACAAATGCATACCCTAGATGTATTAGATGGCTTGGTAAATTTTTGGTATATCTAAGGCATGCATGACTGATTTTATGCATCTTGATGATTAGTTTATACATGTATAAGATGAATGTACATATGATTAATGTAATCAGCCATTGCTTAGAGAATTTCTCTAACCTATTTCTCATCTCTTGTAGGGAACGGGAGTGAAAGACAAAGAAGAATCGGGACCACCTACAGTAGACCAAAATAGACCAGTCATTCAGGCAATGACTGGTTACCCTCATCCTATGTCCCTTCATTTATTTCCATTACTTATTCATGTATAGGATTTTTTTCAATTTGCATTGAATAAGCAAAAGTTAATCTCACAGCTTGTGTGAGACAATGGATATTTTTACATTCAATAAAGACTACTTTTCTCTGTTATATGCACTTTTATAAATGCAATAATCTGTTACAACCTTTGTAATCTTTTCTGATTTTTTCATTTATATATCTGAATGTAATGAAGGACAGTAATAAAATGTACCTCATCTTTCTTCATTTAAAAACAATTGATCCCATCTAATTGAGCCAATGAGTAAAAAATTTGGTAACATTTTTTGGCGACCTCTGCAGAGTGTTTGCCTACTAAACACTGTTGACCAGTTGCCTAGACCAATCTTTGGGCACAGAGTCATTAAAAAATTAGGCTCATGACTTAGTAAAATAGACTCAGAACTTTTGTAACTCAGATCGATAGACATGAATGACACCTTGGCTTTATTCAAAACAAAACAACAGAAATAAAACTATCTAGTTGTGCTGAAATAACACTTAGGGAATGAAACTATTGCAACTAAACCTTCCCTACACTAACCAGTAAGAAACTGGTCAAACAAAACCATTTACAAGATGACTGAAATAGCTTCCCTTTCTTCTCAAAATATAATGATCGGCATGCTTAAGGACAGCTAAGTAAAAGTGAGACATAGAAAAATGTTTGAGAAGACGATGCGCTGCCTCTTGGAAGAGGGGAATAAGTTCACTTACCTCACTAAATAGACCATATGTATTTTCAATCAAAGGAGAATAAATGAATTGGAGCTGAACATACTCTTGTTTAGCTGCCAGTGCATCTTGGATACCATCTTTCGATGTACCTTCATGTATGGGTGCATGATTGATCATTGGTGTTGTATTGGACTCCATCTGGGCTAAATATCTAATAGGTCAGCCCTTTGAAAAGACAAAGCTTGATCTTTCATTGTTGTCATTTTTCTCATGGATTGTCATTTTATCACCTTGTTGGCTAGAAAGGTCTAATCCTTGTGGCCGACTTGGTGAAAAAATGGAAACCTCCTTAGTATGCTCATGCTTTCCTGAATAAACACATTCCTTCAATGAAGAACCATGAAATGGCTTCCTCCAACACACTTTCAACTAAAACATCAAATTTTGGCTCCTTTATACACCAGAAAGGAAGCTGCTCATAGTTCTCATTATCACAGGAAAAATTACATTCCAATTTAGGCTTGTCTTCTTCAACAAAAGAAGGCACAAATTCAAGTAATGATGTAGCCTCAAGATCCTTTGCACAATGGAATGGAAGATCCTCCAACCAATTATGACCTTGAAAATTAGGCTCATGAGGTTCCTCTTGTTGTTTTAGCATTTGTTCAAGTTTATGAACCTATTGTTCTAGTTCATCATGACTATCAACTTCTTATGGTTCTTTTCCATCCAATTTTGAACAAAATTGTTCAACTATATCTGCACACACCTCTTCAAAACACTCAGCATTAGCCTTCTCTTCAAGTGTTGTTGGTGTGAACAGACCCACAAATTCTTCATCATGTTGAATCTGTAACACCCCGCCACGTAACCCTAGAGGAAGTTGCAATTAACTACTCATATACACAATTTTTTTGTTTTGTTTAAAGAGAAATTAACATGCAAGTTCAGTACCCAATTTCAACAACCTCTAAGGTTATGATATTGAGATTACTTTAAAACCCTTACATACAACATAATTGAATCCATAACATTTATCTACTTAAGAAATTAAGAACACATACATTCCATACATGATAAATTACATCATAACAATAAGAGATACAATAGAATTTCATATAACAATAATTTAACAAGGAATATTACATCTCTCATTCCCTGAATGAGGTAAAACCAATAAGAGTGATTACAAATTACATTCTTCCACCCCGATTACAAATGAGGTGTAATGATTACAAGAATCAACTGAAATGAAAATAAGCATGTAATGTAACTAGATCCCACAAGCTCTCCAACTAGAAATCTCATCAACATGAACAAGAGGAAAACCCAATGGAGTAAGGTGCACATTCCACCCAACCAAGTGGTACCCGAAGGCCCACCCCCCCGTGCTAGGAGATAGTAACAAGGATTCCTAGACAAGACCATCTACCTCTAGTCACAGGCTAATACATAACTGAACTTAAACAAATACAAATACAACACTAACACAATGGTTACAATGCTTTCAGAGTTAATAAATCAATTGCATCACTAATACAAACATACTATTGACTTAGGAGAAGTGTCATCACAATGCTACATGGGATATCTTGGTAAGTCTTCTTAGGCCCCGACCCCCATCTCGGGATCTCCTAGAAACCTCTAATGACTCTCGGCCCCTCATGCAAACCAATGTGAAATCAATTATCTCCTGAAGAGACAAGATAATGATCTTGCCATTCCAAGCCTTCTCGTCTCATCCCAAGTCTATACAATCCCTTGCGTCCATGAGTGAGGCACAATTATTCTTATTAATTGTTTGATACTGCCTATTCTTCTAATAAGTTTATTTACATTATCACTGCATTAACTAACTCACAATAAGTTACCCTGGCACCACTTTTTGTGTCGACCCTCATTGAAAGCCACTCCTCTAAGAAAACACGTGGAACAACTCCACAACCCAAGGGTAAACTAGTGCAACTTAAGGATATTAAATCCCTATCCAAAACATAACGGCAACACATCCCCATTCGTGGTAACTGGGTAATTAACTAGATACAACTATACGCACTACCCAAGGAAATTCAAAGGCTGACTATAATAATACGACAACCCAAAATATTAAAAGAAACCCCATCTGGAAGACTTATTAACGCTTCTAAGCAATTTCCCCCAAAACGAAAACAAAATAAATTTACATTTAAAAGAGCAATTTAAACAAGAATTAAATCTACTTTTGGATTTCCTAAATCCACTTCCCTTAATGAAATTTAGTAGTTTATTGCCTAAATAAAACTAATTTACTAATGTCTCTTTCAGACAAAGGAGGGAATTTAAACTATATATTCAATTCCTTAATTGCTTTTAAATAATTAAAAAAAAAAAACATTTACTTCTTCTATTCAGAACATATCATTTTAAAAATAACCATTTCTTCTTTTCAAAATAAATCATTTTAAAATCAAATACATTCATCTGTTAAAACATATTATTTTAAAATCCAATAATTCATATACTAACATATTATTTTAAAATCCTCCAATTACATTTAATACATGCCATTATTTAAATCACCAATTAAATATATATATTTAAATATTTAAATCTTCAATTAAATATATATTTTTAAATATTTAAATCATCAATTAAATATATATTAAACATTATTATAAAAATTTCCAAAATAAATAGTATATAAACATATATATATATATATATAATTAATATTTTAATATTAAATAAAATATTATATTTTATTTTTTCTTAAAAAATGAATTAAAAGGCAAGGGCGTCAAACCCTTGTGGGCCAACTGTGTTTACACACAGTCGAACCCCACATGGGGCGACTGTGTGTAAACACAGTCGAACCCCCCCAATGGGGGTGACTATGTTTAAACACAGTCGAGCCCCCATTTGGTGGGGCGCGGTTGTGTTTAAACACAACCAAACCCCATTGGTGGGGTGTGACTATGGAGAGCGGCGCGTTGGGCGCAGCTCCCCCACAGCGCCTCCCATGAGGGTGGCTGTGGGGTGAGCCCCCAATGTCCCCCCAGAAACTCATTTTTTTTTATATATAAAAAAAAATTCCCAGGCCTGCGGATTTTGAAATCCGCCATTAAATTTCAACAGGGTTTTTCTTTGTTTTTAAATAGCCATTTCAAAAATGAAATATATATATTTCAATACAGATTTATGAAATTTACAAAATCAGATGAGCAAATAATTTTTAGAAATGATCATTTACAGCCAGGTATGCAATTTTTTTCTTGAGAAAAATTATTTGAAAACAAAGGTTTAAGAATTTGATACAAGATTTCACATGGGTTTTTCTTTCAATTTAAACAAAAAAAGTTTGTTTTTGCAATAGCATATAAAAATTATGAATCTTTTAAAAAATATAATAAATTTAATTAAAAAAAAATTTGGTTTCCAAATACTTGAGAGGATGCCAAATGGTGCAATGATTCTTCCACAGATTTTAGCTCCTTCCAAGCAATCCAACAAAGCTTCTCCACACAAAAAAATGAAAACCAAAACCAGAATCCTTCTCCTTTCTCCTTCCTTTCTCCCTTTGGACTTTCATGGTTAAAGCCCTTAACTCCATGAAACAAATATTTCTTTCAACCACCAACATAAATATTTTTAAAAAAAACAGAAAATATCTTCAAAATTCTTTTTGCATTCAAATTCTCCAAAAATGCAAAATAAAACATTTACAATTTTCAAATAAAATATCTACCAATTCTAAAAATAACTTTATTCAATTCAATTAATTTAATTAATTTAATAAAATAAATATAATCCAAAGATTAAATTATTTTACTAATTAAATTTAATTAATTAATTAACATCTTCTAACATAATAAACCAGATTAATTTAATAAACAACTTAAATATTTAATGCCATTTATATACCTTTTTTAACTTGCAATTAAATAATATCAAGGTGAAATTGAATAGCATTAAAGCAACTGAACCCGACTTAAAACCAACAACACACTATGATCAGGGTGATGACTTGACACATGAAACCTAGTTACTATCTCCCAATCAAATATCATTGAGCAATGGACATACTCAAACCTGTGGAACCAGGTGGAGTCGATGTCCTGTACCTGTAAACCTACAAACAAAGCATATATCAAACATGCATATATATCATAATAAAACACACCGTGAAGAGGAATTCACAGAATCGCAAGGTGCTCGCAAGCGAGTGGTGCAATTTCATCCCCTTCACCAATACAGTGTTACAAAACTGGTGAATCTAACATCAATAATCTAATCGAAGGCATAAAACAACATTAATTCAAATATTCTCTATGCTAATCTAAAGCATGCCATAATGATAACATCAAAATAAAATCCCATCACATCAAAAAATAACATCACATCGCATTACAGTTAGTGATCAAATAGTAACCGAGTACCATAGTCAAAGTACTAACATAAAATATAAAATAACGAAGAAGAACATTGTCTGATCAAAAGAGCAAAATAGAGGGGTGCTACATCCTCCCCCCTAGGGTCAGGCTTACTCCTGGAAGCCTGCGAACAAATAGGGATAGAGCTCCCTCATTCTAGCTTCATCTTCCCAAGTGGATGATGTATCATCCCTAGGATCCCACTAGATCCTAACCTGATCAATATCTTTCCCTCGAAGAGTGAGCGTTATGCGCTCTGTTACAACCACGGGCTCCAAAGCTAGCTGCATGTCCTCTACCTATAAAGCATTCCAATCAAGGACATGAGAAATATCTAGATGGTACGATCGAAGAACAGAAACATGAAATGCATCATGAATACGCGAGAGACTGGGCGGTAAAGCAAGCCGATAAGCAACTGGACCAATCTTCTTGAGTATCTCGAAGGGTCTGACAAAGTGAGGTGCCAACTTAGAGCCCTTCCCATAATAGATTGGACTCTTTCACGGACGCACCCGAAAGAAGACTCTATCACCAACAGAAAACTGTCAATCCACCCAATGCGCATCCACATACTTCTTCTGCCTATCCTGAGCTGCCACCAAATGCTCTCTAATCCGAACCACCTGCTGCTCCATATCCTACAACATCTCAGGACCCAAAATTACTCTGTCCTCTAGTCGATCCCAACTCAAGGGAGTGTGACATGGCCGCCCATACAATGCCTGGAATGGAGGCATGCAAATAGAACTCTGGAAACTATTATTATACACGCTCTACCAAATAGAAATAATCTTCCCATCATGTCTACTGGTCCATCACATACATATGTAACATATCCTCGAGGATCTGATTGACCCTCTCAGTTTTTCCATCTGTCTCTGGGTGATAAGTTGAACTAAAGTTCAACTGTGTCCCCATCGAATGTTGTAATGAATTCCAAAGAGCTGAGATGAACATTGGATCCCTGTCAGAAATAATCCGATGTGGAATACCATGTAACCTCACTATGTCCTCCATGAACACTCTGGCTACGAACGTGCATTATAGAAAGAGTGCATAGGTGAGAAGTGTGTTGTAAGGCCTCGCCTTTTTGTATGATAGATATAAGTACTTTAATTCCACCATTGGTATGTTTCCTTTAGTGATAATTACTGGAGTTAAATGAATGAACAATACAACTTAGAACTAATGAGGAACATGTGATGTATATGGTTTTGAAACCTACTAAGGTGTTAGTATGTGATCAATGTCATAGGATGAATATGTTAATTATTTGGTACCATTCTCTAAATTCTTCAGACCTTACCATGACCTTAAGGTTTCTAATTCTTATCAACATGTTTTAGACCTCATTTCATGAATCCAAATGCACATCATGTTAGTGTTATATATATGATAGTTCAATTAGCAAGGGTATAATGTATCATGGAGAAGTATTAATCTAGATAATTATTATTCCCCTATATGATTGGTTACTTTATTGGTTACTATTTATCAATGTAGAATTAGTAATTTTGTGACTCTTCAATATTGTCAAGAAGCGGTCAACCTTTCCATAAAAATTTATTATGCCATTGTAGTGCAAATTCTTGAGATCACTAAACTCGTTATTTTGAATGTCATTGCTAATATATTGTTGTCTCTCTAGAGCTATAATATTTTGCATTGATTGACTATCTAGATGCATATTTAAATGATATAGAGAATCTATTTAATTGGAGAAAGTGTATATAGTTAGGTTATGGTTTATCAATGAATGATCACACGAATTGTCATTTAATTGTTAATAAAACCACTTCTATCTTAGAGGCCATTTTAGAAGTGAAAGTGAAATTACATATATAAGAATGTTATTTTGGGCACTAAGTATTCCTTTTCAATATTGATGTTGAATTTAAACTACTATGTATACAATTAGTGTTATAAATTGCTAACATCTAGTGGCAAGAAGTTGTGCTCAAACATTGGAGATTTGGGCTACAATCATTCAAGCAGTGTACAATAAGCATGATCAAGGTGAAAAAATTTGATTATCTTCTAATTAATATTTTGATTTCAAATTTGTCATTTAAAATAATTATTTTTGGAGTATTGACAATGGCAAAGGTGTGCAGGACTATATAACTGTCATGGGAAGGCGAGAGGATCACCAAGACCCTAATCCTCCTAATCACCCTACTTCACAGTGTGAAGTTATGTGTTAATTATGTTATAGTTGAGTAATGTATTATGTCTTGTGTGGACCAATAAAAACTTTTAAGTTGTTGTGTCTTGTGTGGACCAATAATTATTTTTAAGTTGTGAGAAAAAGTATACAATTGTGTTTTGAAGGGAGTGCAAAGAGTGCAGCCGTATAATACTTTTTAAGTCATGTTTAAGGGTATATGAAGGGAATTTTAAAATCCCTACCCAGGTGTTTTAGGGTTAGGGCATTAGTGGTGGTAAGAAAAAAGACCTTTTGGTATTATTTTAGGGGAAAAATAGTTGGCGGGGAAAGGAGGCTATGGGGAAAGGAGGAGGAGAAATGGAGACAATGCAGAAGAGAAATGGAGGCAATGCAAGTAAGAGGTAGGAGTCATATGTTATAATCTTTATGTTGTTACGATTGCAAACGTCGTAGTTGTTGTTATAAATTTTTGTGGTGGTTGTATGTGTTGTTGCTACAAGTGTTAAGGAGTAGGGAGTTAAGAGTATTTTTGTGGTAACATAGTTTGGTAAGAGTGTGGTGTTCCCTGGTGATGATATTATCCTATCCATGTGTTGGTTGTTTTCCTTGTGTGATAAAGCCGGATGTTGTGTTTTGTTTCAAATTCCTAGCTAGTCACATAAACCTATTTAGGTTCCTTGGTGATTACTCTTGGATCTAGGGTTGGTTAGAGCTCTCAGTAGCTTGATGATGTCAATATGGAAGGGTGGTGAGCTTTTAATTCCCTTTGACTGTATTGAGTTTCAGGATTGCCTACTACCACTGGTATTTCCTCACCATCTGTTCAGTTGCTAGAATGTTATGTGTTAGTTAGTTAAATAGCTATATGTGCCTAATGGGGAAAGTTCTGTAGGAAAATTGCAATATTCATGTGAACAAAAGTCTAAGTAGAGTATGTAAATGTTTTTTTATTCATGGGTTCTTTGAGAACTCCCAACTTTGCATCCAACTGTAATCTGCAAGCAAAAAGAAATTGTACTTCAGAATGTAAATTGGACAAAGATTTTAAGTAAACATAGAATAGGGTGATTCCACATTTCTTTCTAGGGAAGAATAAAATAAATGTATTCACCGTTGTTCTTATTTACCACAGTTATCTATTAGGGTCGAATTTATTTCTAACTATTTTAGATGTCTGAAATCGTATGTAAAATGTCGCATGTATACATATATTAAAAAGAAGAAGAAGAAAAATGGTTAAAGTCTCTCCCAAAAAATTTTAGACTTCCAAATGAATCTAGTCTAGTGGTTACGTTGTGGGTATTAGCTAAGGGTTGAATTGTAACATCTTCCTCCATTTTTTTTTAGATCTATTCCATAGCTGCTTCCTTTTCCTTCTCTTCTTTCCTACAAGAAAAAACAAAAACACATAGAGCCTTACAAAGGCCACAATTTTCTCTATTTGGGGTTCAACCCATCTTAGCG
Source organism: Sequoiadendron giganteum (assembly GCA_007115665.2). Taxonomy (NCBI): domain Eukaryota; kingdom Viridiplantae; phylum Streptophyta; class Pinopsida; order Cupressales; family Cupressaceae; genus Sequoiadendron; species Sequoiadendron giganteum. Next base: position 413,895,759 of record CM021106.1, read on the forward strand.
ATAGGCCATGCCTTATGAAAGAAACCCACACTGAGGGAGAAATTACAGATGGGAATATACTGATAAATAAAGAAAGAATATGATAAAAAGAAAAAAAAATTGTACATTAACAGAAACCCCATTAAAAAAAAGGGTTCTTGGGGAGATTGTTGCCTTCCCATCAAGCCTCGGCTTGGGGGGTTGCGATCTACTGAGCAAAAGCCTCAATAGTGAAGCTCACCTTTTCCATAGGCTGAAAAACCCAGACTCTCACTCCTCCATTTTGCAGCCAACGTATGGCAGCTAGGCGTTGTTGACATAACCATTTAACTCTCAAACTGAGGCTAGTGTTAAATCGATCACTTGTTATGCAATATACAGGTGCCCCACATTCATTTTCCAGAGCTGCTTGAGCAACCACCAGATATGCTTATCCAGAGGTACTGCCGCTTCTCCTTCCTTTCAACATAGGAGAGAGAAGTGAAATGAATAAGATAATTTAGGGTTGTGGGTTGAAGAAATCTTGGTATAGGAAATTAGACCTACAGATTAAATCTAGAGGTGCCACGTGAAGGATGGATAAGAAAAAAATAGAAACAACTACCCATTATCAGGTATATTTCTCTTTGTAATGCCTTTTTTGATATCTAAAATATAATGCAGGGCGTCATGACAAAAGAGAATAAAATAAGATAAAATAAATGATGATATGATTAACAGTAACAGTCTGGTAGTAATCAAAATCAGAAACATATGAATTGGGTGCAATTTCAGTAAAGTTACTCTCATAGTAATAATTAATGAAAATGGCATCAAATATTTTGAGGGATGTTATGTTGAGTAGACGAAACAAATAAATCTCCATAAATAGCAGTTAGAATTAGCAATAATGGAAAGGAAAATAATGTTATTATGATTACTTTCAAAGGAGGAAAAATATTCTATGCATATTAGTGCTTCTCGCTTAAGGCCGTGGTAGGTAGTGAGGTTTTAAATGAATCAAAAAGCAAAACGATATTTTTTCTTAGCTTTACTCATACTACATTTTAGGAGGCCCCCACGTATTCATGTGTTTAAGGATTCCTTAACTAAAGGAATAAGTATATATTCCCACTATCTTTTAAAGAAAATAAGAGTCATCGTGATAGTTTTAAGTTAAGTAATCCCTTAAATAAAGTAAATCACATTTTCTCAAGAAGGATTCTTATAAACAAGATTTAGTATCACTAGGATTTCTTTAGATTATTTCTTTACTTTATTTATTTTTCTTACTAGGGAAAAATAAATAATAACATGAATATAATTAGGAATAGTATAATTATTTGTATATGATTTCATTTATTTTTATAATATTCTTGAAATCACTTTTAGAGTAAAATTATATAAGAATAAGTAAACAATCGAATAAATAATAGTTAATTATAGATGAATTGATATATAATAATATATATATTGGTAACAAAAAAATAAATTATTATTTTTATATAATGTTAATATTTATCATTAGTATTAATGTAAAGTAATATTTATATTTGTAAGGTTAAAGTGTGAATAATATCGTTATCATTTCGATTAGTATTGATATATCTCGAGATCAGTATCATAACATTAATATTAATGTGTATTTTAATATTAACATTTCCTAAAATAATGTCATCAATATTATCATTGTCGTGATTCATTAATAAAAGATAAATTATAGAGAGATAATAGAATATTATAATCTTGTTTTAATGAAGGGTCTTCGAGTAAATGTCTCCTCTAACAGAAACCTCATGTCTTAAGGGACAGGAAGTATTATTCCTTGAATGCTTATGCTAATCATCACCATGCGCCACATGAGGTTATCTTTGAAAATATTCACTTGGGTTTGAGAACAATCTTACATTTAAGTGAAGAATCGCCTCCTTAATATTAAATGGGGATGTCTTTATATCAAGAAAAACATTTGAAGTGTCCTTGTACAATAAGTTAATCTTATAATTAAAATATAATAATTGTGGAGAGAAGGGTCAATAGGGAACTCCCTCGTTAAGTTATTATTCTTGGCACATTGTGAAAGTAAGTGAATCATTTTATCCAATACCAAGGGTAAAAACAATATAAGAATCCTTAGGGAAAAGACTCTCCTAAGCTCTTGAATGAATATTGGTATTGCTACCCAATACCTTTAGTCAACCAAGATCTCTCCTCACCTATGCAACACTTGGTTTTCAAATAACGCTAACCATGAATTTTGAACTTGAAAGTGGAATATAAATTTGAATGGAAGCTGAGAGACCTTGTTGTCACTTTCCCCACTAGGCCTTGGTGATGTTCCCTCACCTTGAGCAATGGGTCATTCAGGTCTATATAGCAAGTGGTTTTCCCTCTATGATTATTGACATTCATTTTGTCCTTATGTGAAACATAACCCTTGTGCACATGAACCATTGAGTAAGTGGTTGGTGAAGGTTTTAGAGTGGTTGTGTAAGCAGGGGTGTGCACCACGTGAGTGAAATCCTACTCATTTGTGTCAAAAAAATTGGTGAGGTTTTCTCGACGTTTTTTTTTGTGGGCAGTACATTTGGTATCAGAGCCCAGGTTGAAACATTGGGTACTCTAGGATTAATATGGGTCTTGTAGTTTTGTACATTGTGAATGACCAACAACATTGGAGTCAATTAGCTTAATAAATTTTGTGGGTCAACCTTATGTTGTAACATTGATATCTAATTGCAATAAATCATTTAACGTAGGTATTGTAAAAAAAATTGTGATCAACAAATTTGACCTTATGAGTATTTTTTTTTTTAAATAACTAACTAGATAAAACACAAACTTGCAAAGATCAAACCAATAGGAGCATCGTGTTTTGTAGATGATACAAACTTTGGGAAAAGTTGATAGTCCAGTTAATGAGAATTACCAAGTAAAACTTATAACTAGTTGTCACTCCTTACCCTGAACCTTAAAGGGTGGGTGAAGTTGAATATGGTTGTTGAGAGTTCTATAAGCTAATGAGAAAATGCAAAGCATCTCAATATCTATAGTTCAAAAAAAAATACCTAGAATTTGTTTCTTTGCACACCCATAGTCTTGGAAAGATATTAATAACAATTATAGAATTTGATTAATTCAAATATTATGAATGGTGTAGTATAACTTGGGTAAATTAAATAAAATTATGGTCGATTATATAGTTGAACTTTGGGAAGTATTAATAATATCCCTTAATTAGAGTAGATATAATGAATTGTTGTAGAAGATTAATTGAAAGTTAATTTGAAATAAATGGTTAAAGTCTACTCTATTAAAGGAGTAATAGGTTTAATGATTATATTAGAAATAGTGTAGTTAATTAATCTATCCCTATTTACAATTGGAGTTTGATGGAAAGGAAATCAAGGATTCCACCTATGGAGTGAGTGAGTCTTGCTTCATTTAAACATAATTACATGCAACTTAAGATCATGATTTAGTTCCTGGAGGAGTTTTTTTATTGAGTGTTTGAAAAACCTAAGAAAAATTACTTTCTTTTTGTAATTAAAATTACATGATTAATAAAATCCACTATAATTCACGACCTTATTTTATGCAAAAAATCTTATTTAGATAAATGAACGAAGTTTTACCTTATCTTAAAGTAAATGGTGAAACTATAAACTTGCTTAAGTACCTTCTTAAGTAAACAATGGTCTAGTGGATTTAAGAGGGCTATGTGTTGAGCACTTTTATTTTGATTTATTTTATTATGTCACTATTATGTATATATATAGATATATAATGAATGTTTAATAGGCATTAATTATTGTTGATTTATATATGACGATAATTTGATTTAATTGTATATGTATATGTTATTGCATGTGTTATGATTATGATGTATATGTGATTCTACCCAACCTTTATGCTCTGTTGTTTAAAGACTACTGTAACAAGAAAAAGGACATGATCATCTAGATTCAATTCAAAGGTGAAAATACATGGGATGTCATAATTAGTGAGTGAATGTCGAAATTGAGCTAATGTGGTGTTTAAATGAGTCCTCCGCTAGTTAGTAAATTTTATACCTCTTTGAAATGGACTTGTTAAAGGGGGATTGGTAATTAAATACTATTTATGGTGAGTTATTCATTTTACTTTTCCAGTCCATTGCCAAGGACTAGAGACTTGATAATGCAGGAATAAGGAAGTTTAGGTGTTAGGAAGAAATTAGTAGCATAAGCAAGTGGGTGTTGTACTTAGAAACTTTTAGAAGCCTCAAGTTTTGGGTAATCAATTGTTAGTATTGCTTTTAATCATGTAATAAATCATGTGTGATTTATGGTGAATTAGGTGAATGGAGAATTAGAGTATATAGATAAGAGGCATAAAAATAGTCAAGTAAAATAAATAATGTTGTGTGTTAGTGTATTCCTAGATAGTATTCTCTTAGAAGAACATTTACACATGACTATGATGGGGGAGTAATTTTGCTTCTTGGTTTCCCTTGTGTCTTATAAAGTTTGGAAGGAATTGTGATCATAAAAATGAAGAATATAGCAAGTGTTAGGTGATTCAATCCTAGGATATATAGTGCAAAATTGTATAGATATACGAAGGCTAATGTGTTACAATAAGTTATTGTTTAATATTTTATCATGTATCTTATGCACTAATGGTAATATTTCCTTTTGATGCAATTTTCCAAAAGATGATTGTTGTCAAATTAATTTGTAACTAGGAACATCCTTGCAACATGTAGTGTAAACTAGAATAGAATTACCCTTTTATCTAGACTCATTAGTAAACATAACAAATCTAGTTGAATGAAAATGGAAACAAATCCTTGTCTGAACATAGAGATTTGACTTGACTAGATATGTAACAAAAGTACCAATTAATAAGATAAAGAGTGTGAAGTATCATGTATTTCCAAATATACAAAATTAGAGTAATATCTATGCTACAAATATATATCATTTGAAAAATTCTCTTATTTATGCAAATGAGTAGATGTTAACAAAAAAATGGAACAAAGTGATCATGTTGTAAAGTAACCAAGTGTTTGTGCGTATAACAACATTTGTGTTAGGGTGTGGTGAACTACATAAAGTGTATTGTGTTGTGGCATGTCAAGTGGAAACCCAGTATATGTGTTGTGCCCCAAGTATGAGATACAAGGTATCTGACTTGGGATAAGGGTGGTGGATGTCTAGTACGATCCCCTATGTGTACCCTTTGCGATGGTTTTTTTATGTAAGCTAGCTAGTTGTGAGTGTATGTAAACGTGTTAAGTGTGTAAGTTCTTGTATTAAATGAAATGTGATGTATTCCTTGGTGTTAGTCTTATTTGTACGTTAAATGTGTACCCCTAGTGTATGGTTTCCCCTTATGGGAGTGAGATGCCAGCTAGTGTAAATAAGGGGTTGAGAGGCACATGTTCACCCATCGAAAAATTATGAGCTTAGGGAATTGTCCCTAATCCTGATAAAGGATCTATGTCGAGTCATTGTAATCCTCCCATGGACATTGATCATGGCATACTCCCCCACATATGAGAGCCACACTTGTTTGTTCATAGTGAAAACCTATTCCTTGATGTTTATAACCTATGGGTAAAAGATGGAGTTACATGGACCACCAGTGATTCATATTTATGTGGTCAAGAACCACCATTATTTCATATTTATGTGGTCAGGGACCACCAGTATTTCATATTCATGTGGTCAGGGACCACCAATGATTCATACTTATGTGGTCAGGGACCACCAATTATTCATACTTATGTGGTTAGGGACCACCTGTTATTGTATGCTATATTATACTTATGTGGTTAGAGAACCGCCATTCCCCTCCTCCCCTTAGGTGGCTTATCAAAGTTACATGGTGCTCGTAATGTGTAAATTTTATTGTTAAAATATGGATTATTAGAAGTTCTTAATTGATGTTTTATTTTATTATGCACCAGTAATGTGGAATTTTACATTATTTTATTAGGCTATTTAGCCATTTGAAGGTTGTTATAGTCCGAATTGCCTCAAAGACTTGTTTAATGTTGTTTTTTAATTAAGATTGGAATGTTGCAATGTATCTACAATTGATCTTTTTTTTCTCTCTCTCAAATTTATAGTTTCCTCTTTGGGGGTTTTATTGAACTTTGGTTTACGATCTTATGTTACTCGGTTTGAGGCTTTCTTCTTGTTTGCAAATTGCTGGCATGTGTGGTGTAATGTGACATCTGTAAACTGCCATATCCCGGGGGGTTGCCTGGCAAATCGTATAGGGGAATAGATGCATTGGGGAATTATTTTTAAAGGGGTTGTAAATGGGACCAGTATGGGACGGTCATTAATCCATTCTTCTCCTCATTCTATGATTGTTCTTATTTGTATGGAGGAGTCCTTAGAGAAGGACCTCGAGACCATCTTTCTTGATGGCTATGGTATCGAAGAATATCCATCCTTGTAAACCCCATTGTGTGAGCCTTATGTTGTCAATGTTGTGGTTGTTGAGGATAGGCTCACCCAATTTGGGAAGAGAATCCTTGCTACTATGGTGAGTACATGTGAAATTTCAAGTAATTGTGATGTGGCATACCTGTGAAGCTAATGATTTTGAGTCATGAGTGGCCATTAAAACAAAACAAAACAAAAATTAACATCATAAGTGATGTTTATGGTGTAAAGGAATTTTGAGGTGTATCCAAGGTTGCTAATTCATTTAGATATATTGTAATGTACTTTAATTGAAGTTGGTTGCATTGTTAACGGATTAGAGATACATGGATGCTTGTTAGCATCTCTTAAATTAGGTATATATCAGATAAATGTCTACTGTGAAAAAAAATTGTTTTAAGTAATTGAATGTTTAGTTCATGGAAAATATTGTCTCTAAAGTGTGCCTATGACCATTTCAACAGAAGGTGAAGAAATTAGTACCATAATAGATTTATGTGCATTGATATATTGAGGTCATGCCCTTGAACCTTAGCGACTTTCAGGGGGAAGTCTAAGCTAAGGGGAGGGGGATGTAAGGCCTCACCCTTTTGTATGATAGATGTAAGTACTTTAATTCCACCATTGGTATATTTCCTTTAGTGATAATTACTGGAGTTAAATGAATGAACAATACAACTTAGAACTATGAGGAACATGCGATGTATATGGTTTTGAAACCTACTAAGGTGTTAGTATGTGATCAATGTCATAGGAGGATTATGTTAATTATTTGGTACCATTCTCTAAATTCTTGAGACCTTACCATGATCTTAAGGTTTGTAATTCTTATCAACATGTTTAAGACCTCATTTCATGAATCCAGATGCACATCATGTTAGTGTTATATATATGATAGTTCAATTAGCAAGGGTATAATGTATCATGGAGAAGTATTAATCTAGATAATTATTATTCCCCTATATGATTGGTTACTTTATTGGTTACTATTTATCAATGTAGAACTAGTAATTTTGTGACTCTTCAATATTGTCAAGGAAGGGTCAACCTTTCCATAAAAAATCATTATGCCATTGTAGTGCAAATTATTGAGATCACTAAAGTCATTATTTTGAATGTCATTGCTAATATATTGTTGTCTCTCTAGAGCTATAATATTTTGCATTGATTGACTATCTAGATGCATATTTAAATAATATAGAGAAGCTATTTAATTGGAGAAAGTGTATATAGTTAGGTTATGGTTGATCAATGAATGGTCACATGAATTGTCATTTAATTGTTAATAAAACCACTTCTATCTGTTGATGTTAATACAGTGTCGGTCTTCACTAAGACTCATATTAAATATCAACTAGAGCATGGGCCGACCCTATTTTGAGTTATATCATTTACTTGTTGACTGGCCGACTTAAGTTATATTTATTCATTTATTATTATTTGTATAAAGGCCGACCTAAATGAAGAGGCGCCAAGAAGATATATATACAAGGTTACTTTTGGTTATTGAAGAACAATTGGAAGATAAACAAGTTCACACTTTTGGCAGAGCAGAATTCGCAGTCTTAGAAGAAGTTCATACTTAATCAGCAGATCATCATCTTGTAGCAGCAGATCATCACTTTGTAGCAGCAAACTGATTTCAAGGAGAAACATATTCATTTGTATCTTTGCATCTAGGAGAGGTGCTATTATTCATTGTATCAAATTCGGTATTGTGTTGTGCCTGAGTTCAAGCAGATTTCTGCTCTTATTCCTTCAATATATAAGAGATATATTTGTTGGGTTTTTCTCCCTCAAGAGGAGGGTTTTCCCAGGGTATCTTGTTGTGTTCATTGTCTTATGTGTTGCATTTCTTTTGTGAATTGATTATCTAATCTGATCTAAGAAACACTAACATGGTATCAGAGCGGTGTGAAAAAGATCGTGATCAGATTTAGTTCGCAACACTTATTCTTTTTCAGTCTATCTTCCAAATTTCTCAAGATGGTGAACGGTCTGAAAATCGAGGATAGACTCGAAGGGATCTCGAACTACATATCATGGAGATTCAGGTTCATGCTAACCTTGGAAGAGAATGATTTGGCTGAGTTTGTGAAAACAAAAGTTCCCGAACCTGAGGGGGAAGAAGAGAAGCTGCAATGGAGGAAGAAAGACACTAGGGCAAAGAAAGCATTGGTTGATTCCGTCAAAGATCATATTGTACCAATTATCTTCAAGTTGGATACAGCAAGAGAGATGTTTACAACCTTGGAAGAGATGTACGAAATCAACAACACCAGTCGTGCCCTTGCTCTGAAGCAACAACTTCATCATGTGAAAATGGAGAAAGGAGAATCTGTTATTACATACTTCATGAGGATTTCAGAGATAAAAGATCAGCTCTCCACTATTGGACACATGATTGATGATAAAGAACTGACTATGCTTGCTCTCAATGGTCTTCCGCTTTCATGGGAGGCATTCATCCAAGGAATCAGTGCAAGATCCGAACTTCCTAAGTTTGATCGATTGAGGATTGATTGCATTCAAGAAGAGTCAAGACTAACAGCAAGGGGGATTGGTCAAAGCTCAAAGAATGAAGAATTACAAGTTCTTACCTCTCATTCATCAAACAAAGGAAAAGGCCTTAAGAAAGGATTCTTCAAAAGGAATCGAGAAGATGGAAATGATGATGCTCCTACCTTCAAAAGAAAATGAGACATGTCCAAGATTCAATGTTTTCGTTGTGATAAGTATGGTCACTTTGCGAGGGTGTGCCCTCAACGACCTAAGCTTCAAGTTGCCACTGCAGATGTTGAAGAAGTCACTCCACAAAAGGACTCCAGTAATTATCTATTTTATTCAGCCTTGTCTAGCAATGTTTCTACTGACTCTTACACTTGGTTGATTGACAGTGGTGCTTCTAGACACATCACCGGATTCAGAAGTCACCTTTCAAACTTAATGGAAAGCAACTCTAGTGATCAAGTTGTTATTGGAGATGATGCTAGATATTCTGTAAAAGGGTTTGGAAATTCCACTCTTCACTTGGATTCTGGAATTTCTTTGGAGTTGAATGATGTACTGTTCGTACCAGGGATAAAGAGGAACCTTGTTTCAATTTCAGCATTAGAAGACAAAGGTTATCAAGTTGCCTTCTCTAAAGGGAAAGTTCTTATATGGGCAAAGAACTCCAGCTTCAAAACTGCTCAAGTGATTGGAGTTAGACATGAATGTCTCTACACGCTGTGCACTCGTCCTCTTCAAGCACTTGTGCATAACAGTACCAGCATGTGTGATCTTTGGCATCGAAGATTGGCTCACATTCACTTTCGTGCTCTACCTATCATGGAGAAGATGGTCACCGGTCTTCCGAAATTCGATCAAGAACATGAAGGTACATGCAAGGGATGTGCCCTAGGCAAGAACACAAAAGGTACGTTTCATTCCAGTGAAAGTAGATCTAAATGTATTCTTGATCTCATTCATTCTGATTTGTGTGGTCCAATGTCTATTGCATCATCTAGTGGTTTCTTGTATTATATTATTTTCATTGATGATTACTCTAGAAAGACTTGGATTTATTTCTTGAGATCGAAAGAATCAGAAGAAGTATTAGTAAGATTCAGAGAATTCAAAGCACAGATTGAAAATCTGTCCGGGAAGAAGATCAAAGTATTGAGATCTGATAATGGTGGAGAATACACTTCTGGCACTTTTCGAGACTTTTGTATTGAAGCAGGGATTAAGAGGGAGTTCAGTGTTCCCTATAATCCACAACAAAATGGTATTGCTGAAAGGAAGAATAGGTCTATTGTGGAAGCAGTGAAAGCTATGATCCATGATCAAGACTTACAAATCTCTCTTTGGGCTGAAGCATCAAGAACAGCCGTCTATGTTCAAAACAGGAGTCCCCACAGGATCTTAGAGAATAAAACTCCTGAAGAAGCATTCTCAGGCGTGAAGCCTGAAGTTAGTCATTTGAGGATCTTTGGCTGTCCAGTCTATGTTCATATTCCAAAGGAAAAGAGAACAAAGCTAGAACCTTCTGGGAAGAAAGGAATTCTTGTAGGCTACAGTGAGACATCAAAAGCTTACAGGATCTACATTCCAGGACAAAAGTCTATTGAGATTAGTAGAGACGTCACATTTGAGGAAGATGTTGCTTATAGAAAGTCCAAAGGCACTCCTATGGAGGTCGATGAAGAAGAACCTCCTCAAGATATGGAAGTTGACCATATCCCAGAGAATCTGAAGGAGGATACAGAACCTAAAGAAGATATTGATCCAGCTGAGCCTTTGGATCCTACTGATGGGCCTCTAGACATTGTGATTGGAAAGAAAAGACCTCTTTGGGCTCGCAGGACAATGCAGGAAGCAGAAAGGTTTGCAGCTCCAAGAGGAGCCTTCAGAGAAAGCAAGAGACCTCACAAGTTCTCTAGCTATGTTTCCTTGATGAGTCAAATTATTGAGTTAGAGCCTTCAAATGTTGAAGAAGCTTCTAGTCAACAAGTATGGAAAGATGCCATGATTGAGGAGTATCAGTCTATACTTAAGAACGATGTTTGGGATATAGTCCCTAGACCCAAAGACAAATCTGTGGTGTCTTCTAAGTGGCTCTTCAAGATCAAGCATGCAGCTGATGGGAGCATTGAGAAACACAAGGCTAGATTTGTGGCTAGAGGGTTCTCACAAAAAGAGGGAGTTGACTATGAAGAAACTTTTGCTCCTGTGGCTCGTTACACATCTGTTAGAACCATCATTGCTATTGCCGCATCTAGAGGATGGAAGATTCACCAAATGGATGTAAAGACAGCTTTTCTGAATGGCATAATAGAGGAAGAGGTTTACATTGAGCAACCAGAAGGATTTGAGGTACATAGGAAAGAATCTCATGTCTGCAAGCTGAAGAAGGCCTTGTATGGTCTTAAACAAGCTCCTCGTGCTTGGTATGAAAGAATTGATCAGTACCTTTCAAGTCTGGGTTTCTCAAAGAATGATGCAGATTCTAACCTCTACTTCAAGGAAGTAAATGGTGAAGCATTGATTTTAGTTTTATATGTTGATGAATTGATCATTACTGGTGAAGAACATCTAATACTAAAATGCAAGAAGGAATTAGCTTCAGAGTTTGAGATGAAGAATCTAGGTCTTATGCATTACTTTCTTGGCTTAGAAGTTTGGCAAAAGCCAGATGAGATGATTCTAAGTCAAGGCAAGTATACTGTTGACATTCTCAAAAGGTTTGGTATGCTTGACTGCAAACCTATGTCTACACCCATGGAGTCTAATTTAGATAAGTTGAAAGAAGCTGCAGCTAGTTCAGAACCAGTGGATTCTACGATGTATAGACAGTTGATTGGTTCATTGATGTATCTAGTTAACACTAGACCTGATATCTGCTATGCAGTGAGTGCACTTAGCCAGTTTATGTGTGAACCAAAGCAAATACATCTTGTAGCAGCTAAACATATCCTGAGATATTTATGTGGCACAATTGGATATGGGTTGAGATATTCTTCAAATGTGGATTTGGAGCTGCATGGTTTTACTGATTCTGATTGGGCAGGATGTGTCTCAGATCGGAAGAGTACTTCTAGTTGTTGCTTCAATTTGGGGACTGCTATGATCTCCTGGTGTAGCAGGAAACAGTCTTCAGTGGCCTTGAGTACAACTGAAGCAGAGTATATTGCAGCTTGTGTGGCAGCTCGTGAGGCAGTGTGGCTTCGTAAGCTCCTTGCAGGATTGTTTGGTCAATCAATGGAGCCTACTATCATACACTGTGATAATCAAAGCTGTGTGAAGCTTTCTGTCAATCCTGTGTTTCATGACAGAACAAAACATGTTGAGATCAAGTACCACTATATTAGAGATATGGTGCAAAGGAAAGCTATACAGTTGAGGTATATCAGCACTGAAGAGCAAATGGCGGACATTCTCACCAAGCCTCTTGCCAGGATGAAGTTTGCATACTTCCGAGAGAAAATTGGTATGGTGGAGAATGCAGCCTTGACTAAGAAAGAGTCTCAGTAATCAGTGATCCTTGATTGAGAATGCAACTCTCTGCTGAGAGAGAGTTGAGGTGCAAGCCCTTGTTAATACAATTCTCTGTTGAGAGAGAGTTGAGGTGTAAGTCCTTGATAATGCAATTCTCTGATTAGAGAGATTTGAGGTGAAAGCCCTTGTTTCCACCCTCTGGGAGAAGCTATGGTGGATGTCATGTGTGCGACTCCATGACAACATCACGTGAGAGAATCCATGATGAGTTTTTACCATCTATGGGAGTAGCCATAATGGTTAATATCACGTTGAGGTGATATTTTATTTTGTTTTCATTCTAACATAATGTGTCTTGTGCAGATGGAAGTTCATCCCTAGCTGAGAGGGAGTGTTGATGTTAATACAGCGTCGGTCTTCACTAAGACTCATATTAAATATCAACTAGAGCATGGGCCGACCCTATTTTGAGTTATATCATTTACTTGTTGACTGGCCGACTTAAGTTATATTTATTCATTTATTATTATTTGTATAAAGGCCGACCTAAATGAAGAGGCGCCAAGAAGATATATATACAAGGTTACTTTTGGTTATTGAAGAACAATTCGAAGATAAACAAGTTCGCACTTTTGGCAGAGCAGAATTCGCAGTCTTAGAAGAAGTTCATACTTAATCAGCAGATCATCATCTTGTAGCAGCAGATCATCACTTTGTAGCAGCAGACCGATTTCAAGGAGAAACATATTCATTTGTATCTTTGCATCTAGGAGAGGTGCTATTATTCATTGTATCAAATTCGGTATTGTGTTGTGCCTGAGTTCAAGCAGATTTCTGCTCTTATTCCTTCAATATATAAGAGATATATTTGCTGGGTTTTTCTCCCTCAAGAGGAGGGTTTTCCCAGGGTATCTTGTTGTGTTCATTGTCTTATGTGTTGCATTTCTTTTGTGAATTGATTATCTAATCTGATCTAAGAAACACTAACACTATCTTAGAGGCCATTTTAGAAGTGAAAGTGAAATTATATATATAAGAATGTTATTTTGGGCACTAAGTATTCCTTTTCAATATTGATGTTGAATTTAAACTACTATGTATACAATTAGTGTTATAAATTGCTAACATCTAGTGGCAAGAAGTTGTGCTCAAACATTGGAGATTTGGGCTACAATCATTCAAGCAGTGTACAATAAGCATGATCAAGGTGAGAAATTTTGATTATCTTCTAATTAATATTTTGATTTCAAAATTATCATTTAAAATAATTATTTTTGGAGTATTGACAATGGCAAAGGTGTGAAGGACTATAAAACAGTCATGGGAAGGCGAGAGGATCACCATGACCCTAATCGTCCTAATCACCCTACTTCACAGTGTGAAGTAATGTGTTAATTATGTGATAGTTGAGTAATGTATTATGTCTTGTGTGGACCAATAAAAACTTTTAAGTTGTTGTGTCTTGTGTGGACCAGTAATTATTTTTAAGTTGTGAGAAAAGTATACAATTGTGTTTTGAAGGGAGTGCAAAGAGTGCAGCCGTATAATACTTTTTAAGTCATGTTTAAGGGTATATGAAGGGAATTTTAAAATCCCTACCCAGGTGTTTTAGGGTTAGGGCATTAGTGGTGGTAAGAAAAAAGACCTTTTGGTATTATTTTAGGGGAAAAATAGTTGGCGGGGAAAGGAGGCTATGGGGAAAGGAGGAGGAGAAATGGAGACAATGCAGAAGAGAAATGGAGGCAATGCAAGTAAGAGGTAGGAGTCATATGTTATAATCTTTATGTTGTTACGATTGCAAACGTCGTAGTTGTTGTTATAAATTTTTGTGGTGGTTGTTGTGTTGTTGCTACAAGTGTTAAGGAGTAGGGAGTTAAGAGTATTTTTGTGGTAACATAGTTTGGTAAGAGTGTGGTGTTCCCTGGTGATGATATTATCCTATCCATGTGTTGGTTGTTTTCCTTGTGTGATAAAGCCGGATGTTGTGTTTTGTTTCAAATTCCTAGCTAGTCACATAAACCTATTTAGGGTCCTTGGTGATTACTCTTGGATCTAGGGTTGGTTAGAGCTCTCAGTAGCTTGATGATGCCAATATGGAAGGGTGGTGAGCTTTTACTTCCCTTTGACTGTATTGAGTTTCAGGATTGCCTACTGCCACTGGTATTTCCTCACCATTTGTTCAGTTGCTAGAATGTTATGTGTTAGTTAGTTAAATATCTATATGTGCCTAATGGGGAAAGTTCTGTAGGAAAATTGCAATATTCATGTGAACAAAAGTCTAAGTAGAGTATGTAAATGTTTTTTTATTCATGGGTTCTTTGAGAACTCCCAACTTTGCATCCAACTGTAATCTGCAAGCAAAAAGAAATTGTACTTCAGAATGTAAATTGGACAAAGATTTTAAGTAAACATAGAATAGGGTGATTCCACATTTCTTTCTAGGGAAGAATAAAATAAATGTATTCACCGTTGTTCTTATTTACCACAGTTATCTGTTAGGGTCGAATTTATTTCTAACTATTTTAGATGTCTGAAATCGTATGTAAAATGTCACATGTATACATATATTAAAAAGAAGAAGAAGAAGAAGAATGGTTAAAGTCTCTCCCAAAACTTTTTAGACTTCCAAATGAATCCAGTCTAGTGGTTACGTTGTGGGTATTAGCTAAGGGTTGAATTGTAACATCTTCCTCCATTTTTTTTAAATCTATTTCACAGCTACTTCCTTTTCCTTCTCTTGTTTCCTACAAGAAAAAACAAAAACACATAGAGCTTTACAGAGGCCACAATTTTCTCTATTTGGGGTTCGACCCATCTCAGCCATAGGCCATGCCTTATGAAAGAAACCCACACTGAGGGAGAAATTATAGATGGGAATATACTGATAAATAAATAAAGAATATGATAAAAAGAAAAAAAAATTGTACATTAACAGAAACCCCATTAAAAAAAAGGGTTTTTGGGGAGATCGTTGCCTTCCCCATCAAGGCTCGGCTTGGGGGGTTGCGATCTGCTGAGCAGAAGCCTCAATAGTGAATCTCACCTTTTCCATAGGCTGAAAAACCCAAACTCTCACCCCTCCATTTTGTAGCCAACGTATGGCAGCTGGGCATTGTTGACATAACCATTTAACTCTCAAACTGAGGCTAGTGTTAAATCGATCACTTGCTATGCAATATACAGGTGCCCCACATTCATTTACCAGAGCTGCTTGAGCAACCACCAGATATGCTTATCCAGAGGTACCGCCGCTTCTCCTTCCTTTCAACATAGGAGAGAGAAGTGAAATGAATAAGATAATTTAGGGTTGTGGCTTGAAGAAATCTTGGTATAGGAAATTAGACCTACAAATTAAATCTAGAGGTGCCAAGTGAAGGATGGATAAGAAAAAAATAGAAACAACTGCCCATTATCAAGTATATTTCTCTTTGTAATGTCTTTTTTGATATCTAAAATATAATGCAGGGCGTCATGACAAAAGAGAATAAAATAAGATAAAATAAATGATGATATGATTAACAGTAACAGTCTGGTAGTAATCAAAATCAGAAACATATGAATTGGGTGCAATTTCAGTAAAGTTACTCTCATAGTAGTAATTAATGAAAATGACATCAAATCTTTTGAGGGATGTTATGTTGAGTAGGCGAAAAAAATAAATCTCCATAAATAGCAGTTAGAATTAACAATAATGGAAAGGAAAATAATGTTATTCTGATTACTTTCAAAGGAGGAAAAATATTCTATGCATATTAGTGCTTCTCGCTTAAGGTTGTGGTAGGTAGTGAGGTTTTAAATGAATCAAAAAGCAAAACGATATTTTTTCTTAGCTTTACTCATACTACATTTTAGGAGGCCCCCACATATTCATGTGTTTAAGGATTCCTTAACTAAAGGAATAAGTATATATTCCCACTATCTTTTAAAGAAAATAAGAGGAGTCATCGTGGTAGTTTTAAGTTAAGTAATCCCTTAAATAAAGTAAATCACATTTTCTCAAGAAGGATTCTTTTAAACAATATTTAGTATCACTAGGATTTCTTTAGATTATTTCTTTACTTTATTTATTTTTCTTACTAGTGCTCCCCATGGAAAAACACTAGGGCAAATGAAACCCTTTGCTAACAACTCCTCAAGCTGCAAGCGAATCTCTTTCAGCTCCTGGGTGGTCATACAATAAGGAGCTCGTAAAATGGGTTCTGATCCAGGTACAAAGTCTATCTTGAAGTCTATGTCTCTCTGAGGTGGCATCCCTGGAATCTCATCTAGAAAGACATCAAAATACTCTTGAAGAATGGGGTGACTATCGACAGAAACTTTATCTTCTCCATCTCCTAAATCCAAATCATCCACTATAATAGCGAATAACCGACAACCCTGTCGCACACACCTTCTCAACTACATATTTGAGATGATTCTCAAGTAAACCGGCCTCTAAACTCCCACTATCTCTACCTCTCTACCAGATGCATCAATGCATCGAATTGACTTACGTCGATAATCTATGGCTGCTCTATGCACCTCTTACCAATCCATCCCTATGACAACGTCATAAGAACCCAATGGAATAACTTGGAGGTCCATTGTAGTATGGAGAGGTCCAACCTCCAATCTACACTCTGGTACAAGGGAATGTGATGTGAGTTTCACACCTGAGGCTAACTCAACCTGCCACCTATCAACTTTCCTTACTGCCCCTAGTCTACATCACGTCACGACAGAAGAAGAAATGAAAGAGTTTGATGCTCCAAAATCAAACAAAATGGTAACTGGGTTACCCAACAACATACCAAATGTCTTGATGATGGTACCCTGATGCTCTGCCTCGCTGTTATCAACCACTACAAAAACACGATGCCCTCTGCATGCATCTCCAACTGTCGGCTCAGATGTCATTGGTCCTTATGAAAATCTAGATGTGCCTCTATTAGGACACATTCTAGCTATACGACCCTGCTGGACACATGTGAAACATCTAGTACCTCTGCCATAGCCCCTGCCTCCAGGTAGTGCGCTAGACTGATGTGCGCTACCCCTGAAAGTGGACCAAGAACTCTGTGTTGCCTGCTCAAAGCTGAAGTGTTTCATATGCCTCTAGTTCCTGTCCCCCTACCTCTGCTGGAAACCTTTATGTTTCCCCTGTGATACCTACTGCTGTTGACCACTTTGCGAAGGTCCCTGCTGAGCCCTAGGAGGTGCACCTCCCTAAGTCTAACCTCCTCGAGCACTAGACCCTACTACTGAACGGTTGTTGATCTTAACACCAATGTGGCCTCCCAATGCCATGGCCAAATTCTCCTCTACTAGACATGCTTTCTCCACCACTGTCTCCATGGTTTTGGGTTCAAAAACCCTCACACCTCCGCTAAGATGGGCGTTCAAGCCCCTGACAAATTGGTGAACCAACATCCCCTCATCATCTCCTATACCTGCAAACTGCTTGAGCTTGTAGAAGCGTCACTCATATTGCTCAACTATCAAGGCTAACTGACGCAAGGCATGAAACTCATCGCCTCGGCACTGACGCCAATGGTCGGATAGGACAAGAGCTATGAACCGCTCTAGAAAAATCTCCCAAGACACTGATTTAATATCTATATGGAGCTTCTACTCCTCCAGCCTCCACCATGTGGATGCGAACCCTTGCAAATGCATGATAGCGCACCGCGCTTTGGTATTGTTGTCATAAGGGTGCATAGCAAAGCACCTATAGAGGTCTATAAGCCAAGTCTCAGCCTCTGACCCAATGTCTGCTCCATCATACAACAGTGTTCGTGCCCTAAGTAAATCTCTCATATGCACCTTTGACTGAGATGGAGCTTCCCTCTCACCAGGATTACCCTAAACCCCAGCCTGCCTCTGACTAAGGAGCACCAATGCCTCCTCAAGTGCCCTACGTGCAACCTCAATCCCTAGAGGATTTTGTTGTCGGTCACTTCCCCTTGGGGCATTTTGGGATGCCTGATGTTCCTCCTGATCCGGAATAAGTGGAACATGAGGAGGAGAGTCATGTTGACTCCCATCACGACCGCCTACACGGCCATGTCCTTGCCCTCTACCTCTTCCGCATCTAGGAGGTATAATCTTGCACAGACACACCAAGGTATTACGTAAGGTACACAACTTAAAACCTACACAACTAAAACCTTAATGGGTTCATCATAATCCCAGAGTACCCAATGTTTAAACTCAAGCTCTGATACCATGTGTAACGCCCCGCCACGTAACCCTGGATCCAAAACATAACAGCAACACATCCCCGTTCATGGTAACCGGGTAATTAACTGGATACAACTATATGCACTACCCAAGGAAATTCAAAGGCTGACTATAATAATATGACAACCCCAAATATTTTAAAAAACCCCATCTGGAAGACTTATTAACGCTTCTAAGCAATTTCCCCCAAAACGAAAACAGAAGAAATTTACATTTAAAAGAGCAATTTAAATTGGAATTAAATCTACTTTTGGATTTCCTAAATCCACTTCCCTTAATAAAATTCAATAGTTTATTGCCTCAATAAAACTAATTTACTAATGTCTCTTTCAGACAAAGGAGGGAATTTAAACTATATATTCAATTCCTTAATTGCTTTCAAATAATAATAATAATAACAGTTACTTCTTCTATTTAGAACATATCATTTTAAAAATAACCATTTCTTCTTTTCAAAACAAATCATTTTAAAATCAAATGCATTCATCTATTAAAACAAATTATTTTAAAATTCAATAATTCATCTATTAACATATTATTTTAAAATCCTCCAACTACATTTAATACATGTCATTATTTAAATCACCAATTAAATATATATATTTAAATATTTAAATCATCAATTAAATATATATTTAAATATTTAAATAATCAATTAAATATATATATTAAACATTATTATAAAAAATTCCAAAACAAATAATATATAAACATATATATATATATATATATATATATATTAATATTTATATATTTAATATTTTAATATTAAATAAAATATAATATTAAATATTATATTTTCTTTATAAAAAAAATGAATTAAAAGGCAAGGGCACGCAGATTATTGGGGGGCGTGTCAAACCCTTGTGGGTCGACTGTGTTTACACATAGCCAAACCCCACATGGGGCGACTGTGTTTAAACACAGTCGAGCCCCCATTTGGTGGGGCACGGTTGTGTTTAAACACATCCAAACCCCATTGGTGGGGCGTGGTTGTGGAGATGGGCACGTTGGGTGCGGTGCCCCCACAATGCCTCCCATGGGGGCGACTGTGGGGTGAGCCCCCAACGTCCCCCCAGAAACTCTTTCTTTTTTAGTTTTTTTTATATAAAAAAAAAAACTGTGCCCACGGATTCTAAATCCATTAAATTTCAAGAGGGTTTTTCTTTGTTTTAAATAGCCATTTCAAAATGAAATATATATATATATATATATATATTTTCACTATATATATATATATATATATATATATATATATATATATATATATATATATATATATATATATATATATATATATTTAAATACAGATTTATGAAATTTACAAAATCAGATGAGCAAATAATTTTTAGAAATGATCATTTACAACTAGGTATGCAATTTTTTTTCTTGAGAAAAATCATTTGAAAACAGAGGTTTAAGAATTTGATACAAGATTTCACATCGGTTTTTCTTTCAATTTAAACAAAGTTTTTTTTTGCAATAGCATTTAAAAATTATGAATCTTTTCAAAAATGAAATACATTTAATAAATAGAAAACCTGGTTTCCAAATGGTGCAATGATTCTTCCACAAATTTCAACTCCTTCCAAGCAATCCAACAAAGCTTCTCCACAAAAGAAATCCAAAACCAAAACTAGAATCCTTCTCCTTTCTCCTTCCTTTCTCCCTTTGGACTTTCATGGTTAAAGCCCTTAACTCCATGAAACAAATATCTCTTTCAACCACCAACATAAATTTTTGAAAACAAAACAGAAAATACCTTCAAAATTCTTTTTGCATTCAAATTCTCCAAAAATGAAAAATAAAACATTTACAATTTTCAAATAAAATATCTACCAATTCTAAAAATAACTTTATTCAATTCAATTAATTTAATAAAATAAATATAATCCAA
Source organism: Sequoiadendron giganteum (assembly GCA_007115665.2). Taxonomy (NCBI): domain Eukaryota; kingdom Viridiplantae; phylum Streptophyta; class Pinopsida; order Cupressales; family Cupressaceae; genus Sequoiadendron; species Sequoiadendron giganteum. The sequence goes on from CM021106.1 coordinate 413,916,252, forward strand.
AGATTAAATTATTTTACTAATTAAATTAAATTAATTAATTAGCATCTTCTAACATAATAAACCAGATTAATTTAATAAACAACTTAAATATTTAATGTCATTTATTTACCTTTTTTAACTTGCAATTAAATAATATCAAGGTGAAATTGAATAACATTAAAGCAACCAAACCCGATTTAAAACCAACGACACACTATGACTAGGGTGATGACTTGACACGGGAAACCTAGTTACTATCTCCCAATCAAATACCGTTGGGCAATGGACACGCTCAAACCTACGGAACCAGGTGGAGTCGATGTCCTGTACCTGTAAACCTACAAACAAAGCATATATTGAACATGCATATATATCATAATAAAACACACCATGAAGAGGAATTCATGGAATCGCAGGGAGCTCGCAAGCGAGTGGTGCAATTTCGTCCCCTTCACCAATACAGTGTTACAAAACTGACGAATCTAACATCAATAATCTAATTGAAGGCATAAAACAACATTAATTCAAATATTCTCTATGCTAATCTAAAGCATGCCATAATGATAACATCAAAATAAAATACCATCACATCAAAATATAACATCACATCACATTACAGTTAGCGATCAAATAGTAACCGAGTACCGTAGTCAAAGTACTAATAGAAAATAAAACATAACGAAGAAGAAAATTGTTCGATCAAAAGATAAAAATGGAGGGATGCTACAGAATGAATGAAAGCAACTTCCTATTCAAAACTAAAAGTTGATTCTCTCCAACAGTCACTTCCACCTTGTCTTCCTGTTGTTCTTCCAAATCTAATGCTTCAGTGTCTTGTTGATGACCATTGGTTAGCAACTCACCACACTGTATGATGTCTTCTTGTTGTTCAATCCTTTGTTGCTACAATTGAAAACACCTTATAGCTAGATGTAAAGGGTTTACCTCTTTAATCTTTTCCCATAGGAGTAAGCTTTCTGAATCAATGGGTTTGTTTTCTTCTGCTTTCTTTTCAACAGAAAATTCATTTTGTTCAAAACTTGGAACACTGAACTGTGGAAAGTAAAGCCCTTCCTTAAAGAAAGGATTTGGAAAGGTACCAGCTAACTGGGGCATTTGAGAAAGTTTTTCTTCAGGAGAGTCAGACTAACTTTGTTCAAATTCTTGTACTAAATAGGACCCTCTTTGTGCTTCAACCTCTTGCTAATGAATATAAGCATGATAAGCAAGATTTTCCTATTCCTCGTCAACCTCCTGTCGTCTTTCAATCTCTTCAAACCTCTTTTAAAAATACAAAGACATATTCTCTATACTCATGTTATCAAAATTTTGAGGCTCATATGAAAAATAATTTTGCCAATTGGAGATAAAATAACCCTTCTGGGGTTGTTGATGAGCATAAGCATGTTGTTGCAAAGCTTGAGCAGGGGTGGGTGGGTGAATGGAAAATTGAGCTTGTTGGTTTTCTATTGTTGGTGGGTCATTGTGAGTAAAACCAACAATATACTCTACTTGATAAGGCTGATAAGATGGTACATATGCAAGATTTTCATGGAATGGAGGATGAAAGCCCATGTTTCCATGCAATGAAAACATGCTCCTTCATTCCAAAAGCTTCAAAAATCAAATAAATAGACTTTCATTTGATAATTGTGAAACATACCAGCACCTTTTTGCTTAAAACCAATATTATTCTTCTGGAGTCGCCAAGTGTGTTGAAAATTGCCTCCAAAGGCAACAACTGTCATTGTACACACCAAATAGCAGCAATGCATAGAACAATAAGAGATTGAAAATCAGTCCTTAGTCCCACTGGGCATGCCAAAATTGTTATCTCCTATAAATGCACCCTACTGCAAAGTTATGAAAACTGAGCTTTCTGGAGAAACATGGGATCATTTCAAGGCTATGGGTCACCTAAAGCTGAAATGAACCTCCGGAGAAGGTTGGCTTCCTTTTTGTATGATATCACCTAACTATTGAAATGTTGAGGAAAAGGGAGAAAGAACATAAATGAAAAGCTGAAAGTTTAAACTGGGTGATACATCAAACTGAAAATGAGACAATAAAACTCAGAAAACTAACACTTGGTTTCAACTAATAAGAAACAAATATGCACAATTCATTTATATATGTTCTTGCATAAGTATTTCACTAAAGGGTATGAATGCAGAAAACTACAGAAGGGAAGGTATACTTCACAATGAGTAAGTAAAACCATTGGTTACTCAATTAATGACCTGCATAAACATACTATTTGCAGAAATGTAAAATTATGAGACAAAACCAGAAGGGAGTTATGACACTACCACTGATAGTTTCATCAAATCACTTCACATGCACTGAACTGAAAAGAAACAAAAGGAAAGTATTCATTACCAGTAAAATCCAAGGCAAAAACTATATTTAGTATCTCCAGAGTTATAAAAATGGCCAAAATTACATATGGACTATAAAAGTCACTAATACATGGACAAGCCTAATCTAAACTTGTGATTTTTATCATGTATTTTAAACTTTTATTTGCCAAGATTAATGCCTTTGTGGTATTATTTACCTTTTGAATGCTCTAGGTTAAAAAAGTGTAACTTATACTTTACAAAATTTTTTGAGACTAAGTCCTTGTCACTTATGTCTTTCTTTAAGCATGTCTGGTCGTTTTGACCTTTTGCCTTGTATTTGTTGCATTGAAACAACTATGTAAATACATGACTTTCATGATGTCTCTATAAATCATTTAAGTCATGTATCTATTTTAAATGCAAATATGGTACGAATGGTCTTGATGAAGACTTCTTCAAGGGGTTACGGTTGTGAGGAAGTTATTATTTGGAGGGAAAATAGGAGCACATGCCTTCTAGATCAAGTCATGGATGGAATATTGGAGTCTTGTTTTTTTAGTTTTCCAACATGAGGAGAGGATATAGGGGTTTGTTTTGACTTAGTTGTGAGTTTGAGAGCATCTAGGAGCACTTTTGACTTGTCAATATGTTGGACAAGGTCAAATTTGACTTTTTCAACACTTTGGACTCCTTTTGGGTGAGATCTAATTGCTAGATTTTAGGCCTTATTATTGCATCCGAGTTATGGAGTTTCTAGAACCTCTTTTTGAGGATTTGTTTTGGAGGGATTATGCTTATAGTCACTTTAGTGACTTTATTGTAGCAGTTCTCATTATGCTTTTTAGAAGTTAGTGAATTTTTAGTCCTTTCTCAGACTAGCAAACTTTTGTAACTCTTTGGACATGGAATACAGTGAATGTCTTGTTTATTTATGGTAATGATATTCTTTCCTAATTTTTATTGCATATTTCTGTGTGTTAGGTGATTGATCAGGTTATTAGTGAGATTTTCTCATTTTCCTTTTAACCTTGTCTCATAAGTTACACCTTTTATGAAAAATTGTAAGCTAATGCAGGTTGTTAATTGTGTCAAAAGGTGTGAATACCTTTCAACTATGAAGATGGTTCCTTATGTTAGTTATTCCATTTAGACTCTTTAGTGAAATAATTATGCAAAAGCTTACTGTAATAGATTGTGCAAAATTTCATTTTTGCTAGATTGAACTAAGTGTAAAGTTCTATTTTCCATTGTCCCTTTTTAAGTTGGGTGTATCACTTCATAGTTTTCTTTCAGTCTTAGTTTTTGCATTTCTAAGTTATCTTTCTTCCCCTTTTCCTCATAGGTTAGTAGTTTTAGAGTGATAACCAACTAGGAGCTAGCCTTATCCAGAGGTTCATTTCAACTTTAGGTGACCCACAGCCTTGAAATGATCCCATGTTTCTCCAGAAAGCTTAGTTTCATAACTTTGCATAGGGTGCATTTCTAGGAGTTAACAATTAGTTACCGCCCAATAATGATAAAGTGCAAAGCCTTTTATGATTCAAAAAAATATCAAAGATTGCTAATATTAACATCAATATCTTTTATTCATCATATTTCTTGTCACATTAACATTTCTTCTTTCTTGCATTAAGACGTAGTCTTGTGACGCACAAAAATATAAAGCATCCTGCATATGCATTCATGTTAGAAAAATCATGTAAATACCATACATTGTAAATCATATATATCTTACATTCCAAAAACATAAAAATATAGGCATCTATCATATCTAGGAAATCATGGCATAATAATCATTCAATTATCATAGGGTACATAATAAAAACATTGCATGTACATATAGCATCACATGTAGAAAGCAGTGCATGTATAAACATTACATTACATCATATTATCATAAAGTACATACATCCATCATCATATAGAATCAACATAACATCATAGGTTGCATGAACACATCATAATGTAGAAATGATCATCCATAACATGTGCATACATTGTCTAGCTGCATAATCATATAGAAATAAATAACATCATCATAAATAGAACTGCATATCATATAGACGCCGCCAAAAATCATATATATATCGTTCAAAATAACGTGTCACAGTACAATGTCAGAATGTATCCATAAATAAAAGGAGCTCGCAAGCTCTATGATCAAAGAACAATGTCTACAGACAGGTAAAATGTCAATGTGTCCCATTGCCGCTACTCCCATGTGGCAAATGTGGAGGCATTTATCGCTGAGGTACTCTCGGTGTTGTGGGAGGCTTGTCATATGGACCTATCCTCAATGGTCCTACCACACCCTCTATGCTATGTGTCCTCATTTGACTCTTGCTCTATGATCTTTGGCTATGTACCTAAGAAAAACTAGGAGCTCGTCTCTAAGTATGTACCACTGACTCATACAAATCCATGTAATAGGAAGCCCTCTCCACTGCCCTGACTAACTCACGAGCAAAACCATCAGATGATGAACCACTGCAAAGACGTTTGATCTCAGTAATTTGCTGCTCTATCTCCCGCCTTTGGGCTATTGCCTGATCCCTTTCCATAAGAGCACCATCTCTCTCCATTCGCATGGCATCTCGCTCTGTGGTAACCACTCTTAGCCTCTCCTCCAATGACTCCATAGCACTATCTCAGGGAACATCCTCATCTCGCCTCCCCTCTACAATCATGTCTTGGAGCTCTCTCTCCTGCTCCTCCATGGGTATCTCCTCCTCAACATCATCCTCTCCATAACATACTAGTATGCCAAGGGGATCAATATCCATGTACTCTCTCTCAGCCTCCTCCTTTGTATGCTCCTCTCTACCAACCTCTGCCTTTGCATGCTCCTCTTCTCTACCTCCTTAGAAGCATGCTCTCCTCTGATCTCCACTCCACTCTAAGATCTAACATTGATACATCCTCAACCTCCACCTCAGCCTCACGGATAGGTGATAATCCACCTAACCGACCGCCTCTCTATCCCCGTTGACCTCATCTCCCACCTCTACCACCGCCACCTCTCCCATCATCACCACCATCTTTGCCTCTAACCCTTCCACCACCTCTACCTCTACATCACCCTCTCGGCCCTATCCCTCGTCTCTCCACTGGTGTCAGCTGATTTGGATCTATGTATAGCACAGGACAATGCGTTGTCCACTAGTTATCATAAGCAACGGTAGTCCCTGGATCCATTACTCCACCCCTTCATCCCCATAGTAAAGGTTGCAAAGCTTGAATGTTTGCCTCTACAGTAGCCACTGGTATCATAGGCCCCCACCAAGGAACCTCTCTAGATGATCGAGCAAATCTTTCTTATCCTCTAGGCTCATCCTACACCTCACCAAACTGTCACAATACACTATCTAAAAAATGTCTCTCTATAATGTGAACACTAGAAATCGTCCTCCCAATTAGGTACTATGTCTATCGAAAGTAAGGCAAATGCCTGTCCTCATCTGAACATCACTCACAGTCCATGTACAGTCTCCATGTGAACTGAACCAATGTGTCCAATGCATGTCTCCAATATCCAGTATCTTTGACATGGCTTTGTGTAATGTTTCTCGCATAACAGAAAACATAAGGATATCTCGCCTCTCAATCAGCCGTAACTGGAGGACGAAACAAAGCAATGTGTTCCCATGCCCAAACCATAAGAAGAGTAGTATCGTAGCTCATTGAATGTGCATCTCTGTAAGCTATATCATGAAGATGAAAGTAAAGCATGGCTAATAGACAGGGACCCCAAGCATACACAACCTCTCTCTCCATCATCCCAACTAACATCTCCCCCCACCCAATAGGAAATCCATGACCACAACGGTCAAGAAGAACTATCCTAGCAATCAATGAACATAGTATACAGTCAATCCTCTCATATATATCCGCTAACACCTGTCATCTAATCTCGTAGTGCTCTATCCCTAAACTACAAATATCATCATATACATAATATCTACTAATCTCACTAAAACCCCTCTAGGTATCATACATCACTCTCTTGCCTCTTATAGGAAATATAAAAATCCTGTAAACATCCTCCAATGTGGGAGTTGCCTCTCCAATAGGAAAATGAAATGAAGAAGTCTTGAAATTCCACCTCTCGCATAGGGCAGTAAGCATACCTTTGTTTTCCTGAATAATGGGCATGGCACATACATGATGAAGTCCAAGTCTCCATAACAAGCATGTCTCTACACTCACTAACCAATTTCTAAGCTCGAAGGTATCTGGCCACGACTCCCAGGTATAGATAGGATCTAGTATAACCTGCAAAGAGCATTCAAACAATGTGTCAAATGTCAAATCATTTCATCTTTTTATCAAAAAAAAAATTCCAAAATTTTGCAGTCAAATGCGTCATTTCAAAACCAAATGCGGTGCACATATCATGTGTGTCATTCCAAAATTCAAATGTGGTGCATAAACATACATGCGTCGAACAAACAAGCATATTTGTTTCTCTTTTCAAATGTGTCATAGAAACAAATAGCCCAAAGCAACATGCAAATGTGTATATCAAATTGCAGATGCAATGCATTTTTTATTTCCTAATTACATGCAAATGTGATTCACTTTTGCAAATGTGTTTCACATTCCTACATGCGCCTAATCTAATCTCATATGCAATGCATAAGACCAAATGTGAAGCATAAATTAACAAATGCGTATTTTCCCTAAACGACCTAAAGAAGCCTAGGCATGTTTTTTTGCATTTGCGTCATTTTGCAAGAAAATGCATCGCATACGAACGCAAATGAGATGAACAAAGAACGACGCATTTGAAAATTAAACTTTGGATACCTAAAACTACGTGCGGAACAAAAATTCAAGAGCTCGTTCAAAGCTACTTACCGGGGGTCCCACGTCGACTGGTTGTCGGAAGGTCTGGATCCTGTATCCGCGATGATGAGTGTAGAATGGGAGACATCTTCGCCAAATGCTAGGAGAAAAATCTTCAATTCTTCAACTCTATAGGGTGCAAATGATTTGAATTTCACCCTAATTTATATTTATACCTAGGGTTGAAAGTGGCATTTCTTCTGACCTTGTCTATTGACCACGTAAAATTCCATCTTCAATCAACCCTTACACATCCCTAACACATCCAAATTCAATTTCGTCAACTCCATAGCATTTATGGCCATCAAATTGACTTATCGAGACTATTTCTTGATATTTTGAAATTTTTCAAAAATTCGTCAATTTTCTTGAGGGGGCATACCCTAACCTATTTCATATTGGGGCACGACTGGGGCATATTTTTAACGATTTTCTTTGACACAAAATCCGAAACGACATTGTATCAAAGAGGGGCAAACTGTACACACTGAAAACTAGTCTAGGTCTGCGAGTACCACTTTTGACATAATTTTCTAATGTCCATGGTCACAATTAAATAATATTAATTATTTAATTATTTCCTATACACATTCTTTCATGTATTAATTAAATAACCTTTAATTATTTAATTGATTCATTATGACCCTTATTCAACTTTGATTATTAAATAAATCTTATTTATTTAATTACGTTGCTAATTAATTAATTCTCTTTCCGAATTAAATAATTTACTCTTTATCATATTTTCAACTATAATTAAATATTTTTTTCAAATTATTTAATTATTCAATTAACCTTTTCAACGGTCTATTAAATAAATCATTATTTATTTAATTAAATCTTTTCAAATTTTGAATGTTCAATTAAATAAACATTTAATTCATAAAAAGAGTTATTTTTGTCGCATTCTTCTATCACCTACTTAACTAATTATTCACTCACCATCTGACTCAAGATCAATTTAAATCCATCAGTTGTCTCCTAATTTGATATTTGATCGTCTTTGCAAAGAGACTCTTTGTCTTGATTAGTTGGTCTAATTCTCCTGCATGAATATTTTTCTTAATTAAATATCTTTATTTAATTAATTTATTCATGTGTGCATTCAAAGATATCATTGTTGAGTTCTAACTTTATCCTTTTCATTCAAATTCTAATTCTTCTATTTTCGAATACTTTCAACTAGAGATTAAATCATTTATTTAATCTTAATGTCTATTCTTAAAATATTTTCGAACAGTCTTAACACTAGATTAAATTATTATTTTAATTTAATATTTATCCTGCAGAATTTCCCAACTCACGTTCTAACTGACACAAATCTCACATCGCATGACATTCAATAATATCGATCATTGATCTCTCTTTTGAATCTGAGTCGATCGTTTGAAAACCAACTTTCTATAAATTGGTTGACCTTCATCATTATTCCTCCTCCTGAAATCTATATACTTTTGGAAGAAACTTGTTAATCTTCGATATTTTTCTATAATCACATACATCAAGGCTATACTTGCACACTTATGAAAATCTGAGGGCAATTATACTACAGAAGGCAAAATGGAGAAGGACAATCAAGATAATTCAAAGAAGTGAACTGATATTCGGTCAGATTGTTAGATATTGCTTTATTTATTGTTAGTTTATTTCTTCGTTCTTTGTTGTTTGATTTAGATTAATGCATGTTTAGATTAGATTTAACCATCTCGCTTGCAGAGTCATTTTATCTACGTTACAGGTGTGGTTGTTTCCCAACAAGATTATATCTATAGAGCTAAGGTATATCGATTGTGAATACATGTATTTATAAAGTATGACATAAAATTTAATTAAATCTAAGGACATAAATTGATTTATCTAAATTTTCAAATTTCATGATAAGAGGCACAAGTTCTCTATAGTGGGAAAAAGTAGTTAAGAAGAAATTATAAGTTTAACACTAAGATTAATTTATAATCTCATTCATTGTTTTCAAAGCATACTAAAGATAAGAATTAAAAAAAATAGAAGACATTCAAAGGGACACATAGATATATGCTAGTGGTAATTGCAATGTACAAAATAAACAAAGATGAGCTTGAGCTCTATTCACATATTGAAAATGGCTTCTTTAAGTACAAAGACTTTACTAAATTTTTCAGTTGTACAATGAAATCATATTTATACATGTGAATTGGTGTGCATAATTTATCATGAAAAAATGGAACAAATTAGATCTTTACTATATAGTTATTTAGAGATTTGATGACATGAAAGCATATCTATATCAAATAAAAAATGTAAGAAACCTCCAAGGAGGGATACTTCTAAAATTATGTGAAGTGAAACTTACGAACCAATGACAAGGAGGACACAAAATAAAGCAAGGAAGGAGGGCAATTTTTAAATTGAAATTACTCAATGAGCAAGAGCAACATGATCAATCCCAATGAGATTGAAACTTGTAATCATACTAAAAAATGAGAATGTTTAAACTATAGTTGAGTATGGAAATGGTGTAACATCTAGCAACATAATCAATCCTAATTAGATCAACCTCATAAATTTATGCTATGATTTGTTGAACTAGTTAAGAAACATCTCCTCATTTCTCAACACAAATGGTTACATTGAAAGTATTGATTGTACTTTCAAGTTGCACTATCTAAAAGGTGAAAATATTAGGGTTTTAGGTTTAGGTTTTAGGGTAAATAGGGTTTTAGTTTTACGTTTTAGGGTTTAGGTCCAAGGATTAACCTGGGTAAATTAGTTTTTAAGGACCTATGTTTTTCGGAACCTAGGGTTTAGGGTTTTGATTTTGAAGTTAAATGTGTCCAATTTAGGTTTAGTTTTTATGGTTTTCGATTTACAATTTAACGTTCTTTTTTTTTTATGTTTTTGGTTAATTAAATGCAATTTAAAAACTATAAAATATTAAACTAAAACAAACTAAATAACAATTACAAAACAAAAATGCAAGATATAAAGCAAAAAAATGGCAGAATTCAACCAACCTGGAGCTCACTGAGGTCGGTTGTGTCAATAGGAGGAGGTGGTAGTGGAAATTTTCTTTAATTAGGCCCTTCGAAATGCATACGTGATCTTCTTTCTCCTTCTTTGGCATGGCTAAAACTCATAGTTAAAATGAAAACACAGTCGCTTTTTTTTTTTTAAATAGCTTTAAGAAATGTGTACGTGTTTCATAACGTGTATGCCTTTTAGGTTTGTGTACCCGTATCAGAACACATACGCGTTCGGATTTAGGCTCGAGTACCCGATCCGTAATGCATATGTATTTTTTAAAAATGCATACGTGTTTCATGCGAATTTTTTTGTTTTGGCTGAAACTTCCCCTCTTCATGGACCCAACTTCTTGCTTTTACCCAAATGTTTCGATGCTTTTGGGGCAATTATAACCCATTTATCATGCTCTAGGACCACACTATTTTTCATTTGGGTTTAAAAAGAATGCTCAAATGGGACTATAATTTAACCCTCACTTCATCATTTTACTTTGGGTTTAAAATTAAATAATACAACTTAACAATTCGTTTGGTGCATAAAATGAACTTATCTTGCTTTACAAGGTTAAAATGAATGATTTCTTGCCTTGTTATGACACACTTGTAGTGTGTATCCACTCCCCTTGTGCTTCGTGCGATCTTGGGTAAAGAAAAACACTCCAAGTGTACTTAGTTGTTTGTGTGCACTTATAGTATGTATTTGCTCCCCTCACGCTTCGTGTGATCTTGGGTGAAGTGAAAAACATAAGTACACCTTTATGCTTTATGTCACCCTTAAGAGGGGACTTAGTATGAGACACACCCCATAACAGGAAACTCATAGGCAAGTTCTTGCAAGCACATTTATCGGTGGGCTATATTAAAGGTTGGGAAATCATGAGAAAGTACCTTCTATCCTAGACTATATAACATACTGCACCTAGTACAATTCCTTAAGTGGAACAAGAATGGTAGTAAGAGCTTTAAGTGGTAGAGTGGGTGTGTATATGGCTGGGTGTTCTCAGTTTGTTACTAAGAACCATCTATTTTAGTTACCAAAAACCTTCATGCTTGTTGGTGCAGGAACGGTCATTTCGAAGCCGCCCCTACATTTTTACTATTCATTGTTGAAACAAAAAAATTCTTAGGATCTTTGTATCTTCAGGATTTTGAGATTTGGTGGTCCCGAGAAGTGTGTGTCATGGAGGGGATCCAGTGTCACCAAATCTCGAACTGTTCGCATTGTCTTAGTGTTTGGATAAATCCAAGTGGGGATTCAGCAAGTAGTATCTTCTAAACCTAGGATGGTAAATTCTTGTTAGTCAGTTTAATACTTTTCTTGGTTTCAGAACATTGCAAACAAACATCAATAAATTATTTTCAAAATTGCAAACCCTTCGGTCTAAATATGGATACCTTTTGAAATAGCCTTGATATTAATGATTGTCCTAAGTATTTCTATCCTTAGATATTTCTAAGTATCTTAACTTATATCTCAATCCATACTTCCCAAAGTCAATATAAGAAACTATGGCTTGAACTTCATCCTTTTCACAAAATGGACCTTGTGAAATTTATGATGTTTTTAACAGACATTTAGTTTGAAAAACTTAATCAAGACAAGTTTTTGTGGTAAAAGAAACTCATTAAGTAAGATAAATTAACAAATTGAACCCCACATGAACATTTGGTGACCGATCACGCCAATTGAACAACCTAACCTTACGCCCACTATCATACAAGGAAAATATTGCAAACATTGAGTCCAAAATCATTGAGTTCCATTATCTATCCAAAGTCATTGAATTATATTGTCAAAATTATTGGGTCCTATTTCTAAAATTGTTTGAGTCTTATTTTACCAAAATCATTGAGTCCTTAGGGTTTGATCACTTTAGAGGTATAGAATGTTTCTCACTACCTTGGTCTTGGAAAACAAAAGTTCATTCTAGGTCAACATTGGGTCAAACATTTCATCCATCCTTCATCATATTTCATCCTTCACTTCACCAAACTTTACAAAATTTTGAACACACCAACACTTTGGACTTAGATATTTATCAATTTGAATCCTAACTTAGCTACTTTTTATGTGAAATGAATCTGTTTCCATGCATTTAGTTAACTTAGTTATCATTTTTGGACTAGTTTATCTTGAAGTTCACAAGTTCATTAACGTCTTTTATCCAAATACCAAAATATCAAACTTCTAGTCACAAGTGTTGTCCCAAAATGTTTGCAAAAATCACTCTCCATATCATTCATCCCTTTCATCATCCATTCACATAATTGGTCCAAAACACCTTAGAGGATCACTTTTGCAACAAGGTCAAAACTCAAGAAAAACATGGAATATAAACTCAATTCATACATCATGAGTGATCTAAATCAACCAAACTATCAAAGCCTTACAATTCCAATTGATTAATAAAACTCACATTTATACAATCCACACGAGATCATTATATCCTACAAAACTCAATGCTACAACAAATGTGAGTATTCCCAATCTAAATTTTGGAACACCTTTCCCTATGGTAGATAGAAATCAAAGTCAAAACCTACAAATCTATCAGCCAAATGATCAATACATGAGTCTTCAAAAAAACAACATATCCCATCAAATCAATACATGTCAAATATGAATATACCAAATACAAGCTTACCAAACATAAACATATCAAATCCACACTTGGCGAACTATGGGATAGATACATTTGCAAATCACACCAATTTTGTTCAAAATCCAAACAATATAATGGCAACTCAATTTATTGATCCAAATAAAGGTAACACCATGCAAAATCAAGGTTACCTAAATCAAAGCAATGTGTTTCCCAACCAAAACAATGTTCAATGCCAACCTATGATGCAAAATCTAAACATCATCCCAAATTAGAATATGGTCCAAAATCAATTTATGCATGATACCATACAAATACCACAAGTGTATATTCCAAATATGCTTGACCAACAACCAAATCCACTACACCAAGGGTATAAAAATCAAAATAAAGATCAAATTATGAGGGATCAAATTAGTATACTTAGAATAGAAAATTCATTGATTCATATCACCAAGAGACATCTCCACCCCAAAATCGACACACTCCCCCATTGGTTAAACCATGTTATCAAGACTTTGAGTTGTGTCTGCAACCATATCAAGAACACATCTTCAATATCAAGAATTTGGATATCAAAATCAAAAACCTCAACAACAAGATCAATCCCCACATCTCAAAGATGAATCACAACTAGATAAATCTAAACAAGCATAAATCTCACAAGATGAAAAATGTGAATACACTCCTGTAGGGGAGCTAATTGAATCAACATTAAACACATTAGTCCATGCTAAACATATCAAACTTATAGAATCAGTAAATGGGGGTGAACCTAGCATCAAGTTCCCATGGGATGATGATAATGCTTATTTTGAATACCATAGAACAAAAGGTCATGACACGTCAAATAGTATCAAACTCAAAGATCTCATCCAAGACCTTCTTGATCAAGAAAAAAATAATTGTTGAAGACAATGATCAAGATTCAACCATTAATGATGGAAGTGACAATCTCTCCACCATAATTGTTGAAAAAAATTATCAAGATCTATCCATCAATGAGCACCTTGAAGATGTTTCTACCACATCCAATGATCAAATCAACATACATCAAGAGTCATTTTTAATCATGATCAAGACCCATCAACAATATCCAACATCGATCCATTTCAAGAAGCATTAACATCATTTGATCCTATGATTGAAAACATTGACAATATCCCCACTCCCATGTTTGAGGAAAAAATTCAAGATTCGTCTACCAATGATCATGTTGACAATGTCTCTTCATCACCCAACAAGTTAGAGGACATATCTCAAGAATTTATTTCAAAGCATGATCAACATCTTTTACAAAAGTCTAGCAATGGTCCTTTCCAAGATTTATTGGCATGTTTTGACCTCATGGTTGCAGATATTGAGGGAATACTCAACTCAACACTTGATTAAAATCCACTCAAAAATCAAGAAAATATTGATCCAATCCCCATGCCTAATGAGGACATTCAAGAAACCTTTGCAAACAATCCATCTTTTGAAATTGATCCATGTCAAGAACATGAACCAGAGCATATTAAAGATAACACCACACTGATTCAAGATCAAGGATCCATATCTCCAAGACACTACCACGATCTAATGGGTATTCTCGAGTCCATACAAGATGTCACAAATAATGATCATATCCATATATCACATACTCCTCCATCTACCCATGAGATACTTACTCATAATGGACATGTATATGATCTTCATCCAAAACAAGAGTCTCATACTCTTGATATTATTACCAAGGAACAAAAGTATCCTACTCTTAATATCTTTACATATGATCAAGGCATAGAAAAATCCATAGATATATCAAAAATTTATCATGAAGAAGACCTCTAAATAGATGGTAAATCAGAAACATCCTTTGGAGAGAAAGCATAAATGGATCATGAGTAAGACTCCTAAATGGATTGTAGAGCATCAAAACCTTTTGAAGAAGCATCAAAATTAGGCACATCCTCCATACAGATTGAAGAAAGTGAATATAAGGATATCAAGAATAATCAAGAATCAACAAAGCTAAACAATCTTAAACAAAAAGGAAATGGTTTGTCAGAAAAATAATCAAAGCATGTCAGTAATAATCCCATAATACTAGGGACAACTTTATCTAGTGCAAACACCAACATGGGGAGCACGAAGAGTCCTTATGATGAAATAGCTACCAACAATCCAACCATTCATATCATGATTCATTTTCCATACATCATTCCACCCCCTAATTGGGACCAACCACAAGAAAGAGGTCTATATCGAAGAAAAGAGCAAAATATTGAAGCAAAAGAATCAACAAAGAAAAATGAACAAGAAAAAATCAAATGGATACCAAATCAAATAAAGAAAATCATCCCTATCAAACTCCATTAGTCAAAGAAACTATGGGGAAAATTCAAAAAGGGAAGTTCATCCATCAAAAGTGTTTGTCAATACAAAAGAGAGATTAAAGAGTGACCTATAAAGTATATGAAGTTGGTCCCAATCGAATCTCCATATCCACCCATCATTGCTCATCATCCCAAGTTTGGAGAATCAAATATTCCAAACTATCGACCAATCCATCTGCATCTTGTATCCCTCAACACATTCCACCATCCACTTCGACATCCATGGTATCCAACTCTTATATTGACCATGTATTGGCAACAACTCTTTATCATACAAAATCTAAGGACACTCTATTATGATGTGCACATCTAGGTAAGGTTAGCTTCGGTATCGATAAAGAAGATGAAGAAATATAGGGGTTATATTCAAGCACCCATATCTTATTAAAACAACTCCTCCAAGTAGGATATCATTGGCACATCATGATAGAAAAAGCATCTATATCAGCACCACCAAATTCTACATCAGCACTACCAGTTGGTTCAACATGGCCATAAAATTTCAAAAAAAGAAAATAAAATAGTCAAGAGAAATCGTCCTATAGTAAAAACCACTTTGGTGGTGCTTTGGACAAGTACCATGATGAAAACCTACAAAAAAATCATCATGATTAGAATCGAGCATCTATATGCACCATTTCAGGTGGAAGCATCTCATCCCATCCATAATAAATCCTACCTTCCATCCATCTTATCCATAATAAATCTAGGAACCCTTCATTATCCAATCCATTTTTTATCCCATATGAATTATCTTGATCTTGACAAAGTTTTGGTATGCACTTCACACTTTCTTATGGTAAACATCTTGACAGGGGTTAATATAATTTAACCTATTCTAACCATCCTTATATGAGCCATGATACATTGTCCAAAGAGGCAATTTTAATCCAAACATGTTATCCTATTACAAGATAATCATATCCATCCATCCATTCATTTATCCATACATCCACCCATATCATTCCCTACATTGCTAGACACTAGGAGTAGATACTTACATCTTGCTTCAGAAATAAATCTTGAGCTATATCCTATAGCTTATGTGGCATTGTAAAAAATTTTAAAACACAAAATCAAATTATTCAAATCATTTGTAAGTGAAAATCTAAATCACTAGCTTGTGGCACATTTTGATGAGAAGACATTCCTTGTCAAGCTTTATCTTTTATCAAATATCAATCCAAATTATCCATATCAGTTGAATCTACCTTTCCCTTCAATGTTACATCAACTCATTCCAATAAACTTTGATCCAAACCAAGCTTCAAAATCTTGATCAATCTTATCCACTCAATCTATCATCATCTCAGGATATCCTTCCCAATCCTCATGTTGTTTAACACTATCCTTGCATTGTTGTGTATCCTCAACAATGTTATCATCATCAATCCATCAGATCAATCAATCCTAGCTTGGTTTTCAACAAAATCCCAAAACAAATCACTAAAATCATCACATATCCATACACTCATCAAGATCGTGCGAAAAGATTGAAAACATCCAAAATCCTGTCTAGCCAAAATCCAAAAATATTTGAAAATTGAAAACCCAAAACAGTGGAAAAGCTTAGAAAATCCCTAAACATTCAAATATCAAAAGAGCCTTAAACATTCAAAATCTCAGAAAACCCCAAAACATTTGGAAAACTTAGAAAAACACAAAAACATTGGAAAACCTTGGAAAACCCTAAACAACCTCAAATAATCAAAAACCAAAACATTCACATAAACTTTCAAAAAAGACCAAAAACAACCTCAAAACATTTTCAAAATACCAAAAAACATTGAAATATTCTAGAAAATCCAAAACCATCCATCCCATTTCACTTTCACCCACAATAAACCTTCATCCATAATAAATCGATCATCACCTTCAACCTTTGGCAAAACAAGTAGAAAGCAAGTGTCACAAGTTGTAAAGTGAGATCCTAATTGTCAAAATCTAAAGTCTAGATCATAGGTAAATGTGTTAGTGAAGTTTGTATCAATGATTTATCATAGAAAACACATCATCATCTTAATCAACCCATCTGATCAACATGTCCTAGGATGCATCCTCCCTACGATGGGCATCAATATCATAAATCACCTTAGCTACATTTTAAACTAGCAAGAGATATAGATAACACTAATTGTTTATCTTTGATATTTTCTTCTGATTTATCTTAAGGAACCATTCTGAGGACCTCTTGATGATTTCTATCAAAACAATTTAGAGAGAAAGGAATGGGGCATCGATCATTATCTTTCATTTGTTGCGCTTGTGGGTATTCTTGTAAAATAATCGTGGCGCATACTTGCTTAGTTGTGTGTAGGGAGGTTGTTTAGAGTAAATTGTTGACTATTGTGTATGCTTTGGTCCAATGTATTCTAATCTTCTCTTACATTCCAATGAGGTTTATGTATGTCAAGGTGTGAACAAGAACTATCCTATCTATTTGCAGAGTCAAAGCCCATTACACTAGATACAATGTCATATTGGTTATCAATAGCTTGATGCATCGTGTCTATGTGTTATATCAAACAATAAGGAATGACAAAAAATACCAATCCCAAGATATGAGAAAATCATCATCATCATTATCATCATGCATTTCTCATCACCACCTCTAATAAATTCTTGGTGGATCAAAGACTTGTTGGAATTTTGAATCAATCTAAAAATCAATGGTCAATCCGTTCATCTTATTCTTCTTATTCTTCTATCTTTACAAACATTTCTATATGAGCATAAAATCTATGTGATCCTCATCAAAATATACATGAGGCTACCCGTAGCCGATGACTATCTATACATCATGAAATTTGTCTACATCAATATCTGAGCTAGCATGACAACAATGCCTCTTCCACTGGGGCACAGTGGGGCATCTATATCATCTTCAGCTCAACAATCTAAAACGTTGCAGCTCTTCAACTCAAAAGCAACCTGAAATATCAACATCTCAAGCATAAGTCTAATTTTCACCTATCATGAGCCCGATCAATACACTTTATTCTTTGATCGAACTCTCGAGGGGGCATCCAACTATCTTTATATCGATATCAAATCACCTAAAAAATTTTGTTCCTAGCCTTGCTAGTAAATATTGATCAATTTATCAAACCAATCATCATTGGGATATATCTCTCCCTACCAATCCTTTTGTTATTCAACAAAATCCTTGCACTTATTGTGAATCCTCAACAATTTTATCAATCAGTCATATCAATCAACTTTAGCTTGACTATCAACATCTCAAAGAGATCATCGATATTCGTTTTCGCATCATCATCAGCATCAAAATTAGCATCGATCTTTGAACCAATGCAACAAGTATATTTCTTCAAATAGGGGCAAAATGTAGACAGCTAAAAATGTCTTGATGGATCACATTGGCTAACTAACATCATTTCCTCTTAAAACCCATCCTCTTTTCGCTTAATTGGTTAAATTAGCCTAGCTATTTAATTAATTATCATTTTCATCTATTAAGCTAATTAATTTAATTAGATTAATTCATCCTCTTTCATGCTAACATTTTGTCTTATTTAATTAAATAACCCTAAGTTGTTTTAATTAAATGTCATATCACTTTCCCCTTTTCATTAAATCATTTATTTAATGAATATCATTCAATTCCCCTAATTGACATAATTAAAACTTTGTTTTAATTATCAATTACTAGTAAATTTAATTTCCCCCACTTGCAAGGGAATATTCCTCCTTTGCACATTCCTCCAAAAAAGGAATATTCCTTCCCCTTTTGCACAATTAAACTTTGTTTTAATTTGCTAAATTATCCTTTTCCCTCACCCATCAGAATATTCCAAAGAATATTCTCTCTCCTCATTTGAAAAATGAAATATTCTTTCTTAGCTTCATGTGCAAGTTAACTCAAAACTTCTTGTGCAAGTTAGCTTGTGACCTCTTGTACAAGTCAAAAGTGTGTTTGTTTGAAGGGATATTAATCCTTGATTAAATCTCATCTTGCATTCTCACCCATTGATGAGAATCCATGAACCATGCCTCCAATTTCCTCCATCCTCCACTGTTTATTAGCCTTTTTGATCTCAACCATTCATTTCTCATTTGCTCTCCTATAAATAGATCACTATTTGGAGACAAATGGATCCATCTTTCAAAAAGAAAAATTATGTTGTTGAAATCACTCACACTCACACTCATATTTAGCATGCATTTAGCATATTTTAGTTCATTTTACTTGCATTAGTTATCTTTAAGCTTCCATTAATGGCTTCCATAGTCACATAACGTATCCATTTAGCTTGTTTATTAATTAGGGTTTTGAATCTTTTAGTTTAGAATCCATCTATATTAGCTTCTAATAAATTACATATCTACATTTTTTTAGCATAAAATCATGTTAGATTACTTGCATCATGCTCATTTAGATTAAAATAATGTTTCCATACACATCTCACAATCGTTCCATTAGTTTTTTTCAATAAAACTGACTAGAACAAGCTCATTTAACCATGAGATTGGGAAAGGGTTGTCGTTCCACATCAACAAGACACCACTCCCACAACAAGATAAGTTTCAAATGGATTAGAGTAGACATTTTAACACTTTCGTAGTTTAGAATACTCAGCTTTGATAAATGTTTAGTTTGATCTTTATTTGAATGATCTTGTTGAGATTTGATGTTAGTGGCTTCATTATGCTTCAATTCTTCATGGATCAAGTGTAATCAGCCCATAATTATTCATCTATCACAAGAACTAATGAAGGAAACTAAAGTTTAATTGTAAAGGAGAGGAGATGGTCGACTAGGGAAGGAACCAACTTGAAACATATATTTTGAGTTCCCATAGATTTATAGCATCAATTTGGAACATAAGAGGAATATGTTTCATTAGTTAAAAAAGGTATTTTATTATAATCGTCGAATGAGTTGTGATCCAAACCAAAAACTTGGAATGAAGTTCCAAGTTCTAATCGAGGCCCAAGACCTAATTAGAAACAGAGAAGGTGTGAAGCATAAGTTTTATTATGACGAAGTCATAGGAGATAGGTTAAAATGTGGACTTGGAATGCTTATTCCAAGCCCTTAGTTCTACTCAGTATTCGAGTCCCAAAGGGAAGGTAAGGAAAAGTTGAATTATTTACCAAAATGCATAATCAAGTACAGGAACCAAATGGGAATACGGACTTGGAACACTAGTTCAAAGTCTTGGGTTTTGTTCAACACCCAAAAAATCACAATGACCAAAGAGAGGTTATGTGGTTGAGTCTACGAAATGACAAGGAAGAGGGAAATGTCTAAAACAAGCTCAAAACCTCAAATTTCAAACAAAACCCAACTAAAATAGCCCTAAGACATAAAATACTAAATTAAACTAGATACAAAAGCTAAATAAAAAGGCCACAACACAAAAAAAATTGGGTCAGCACCTAAGAGTGGTCCAAAACTAGGGTTTTAGAAACAAAACAACTCAAAATCAACTTGCTAAATAGAGAAAAACACAAAAAGAAAAAAGAAAAAAAAAGGAAGCATGAAAATGAAAACCTACCTCACAATCAAACCAAAATGGGGGGTCAACATGAAGCAAGACCACAAAATAAGTAAGCTAGGTGATGCACACCAATCTTCAAATCCAAATCGAGAGATAAGGAAGATGCAATAGAAAGGAAAAAAGGATCACACAAACTCAAAATGCAAGTGGATGACTCAAAGATAGAAAGGTGAAGTAAAAATACAGTAGAAACATGCTTATAAACCTACAATGGGATGCATCTAATAATGCCATAAATGTGTAGAGGAGGTATGTGGAAAGGTTCCAAGCCATGAAAGGATGGAGGATCTTGGGTCATAGTTCTAAGTTCCAATCAAGATTTGTCACCTGATTAGAAACCTATAAGAAAGAGGTCAAGAAAAGGCACAAGAATCAAGTTGCAAAAATAATATAGAACTTAGGATCTAAGTCTTACGTTCAACTCGATATTTTCTATCTAATCCTATACTAGGACAAGAAAAAATAAATAAGATTAATATTTGGGTTGTGGGAAGAACCTAGGACTTGGAGCTTAAGTTTCAGGTTCCAATCGGGGCTCGTAACCTAGTAGGAACTAAAAAATTTATGAGGTCTCTAAGATTCCTAGAACTTAAACAAAAGGAAAAGGATGTGGACCCAAATGAGCCTTCAAGCCAACCAAAATAACTCAAAGGCACAAAATGAAACAAAAATTAAAATGGAGAAAGGGGGTCCTCAATTTACGTAATTGAAAATGGTGGGGTTGTGTATGTAAGACATAATAAGAGGTTAAGAATAATTTATCTCCAAATATTATTTTACATCTAGCCCTGTCAAAATGAAGAATCTAAAGACCATTGGTCGTTTGAATAGTTTTTTGACTCATCAAACTCCCATGTGAGATTAGCTTCATCTTCTTTTGTTGTAATTTCAACCATAGAAACATAAATATCTTCCTTTATGTCCTCTTCAACTAGTTGGGAATGGATGCTAAGCTAAAGGGGGAATAAGTACTCATTGAGAGAGGATCATAGGGAGATTCATTTGTTATATTTTTTACAAGAGGACTTGGTGTTTCAACAATAATATTTATAAAGGAAGTTTTCCTAGATGTTTTTCTTTTTCAAAGGTCTTGATTCCTTGTTCATTGGTGGTGTTTTTAGTTGAGAAATTGACTTGTGAAAATAGTTGAAACCTAGTTAGGAGAATTATCTAGTTTTCTCAATCAAATGGTTGGGGTATTGGGTCCGACATAATGATTTTATTAGCACCAAGCTTATAATTTATTTGTGTTGGTTGTGAAGCCTAATCTTATTATTTTTGGAGCCTATTTCATCACAGGGGATCATAGGGGTACCCCTTATGGGGTCTAGTCGAATGGCCCCCTCAACAACACCCCCAAAATCCACATTTGATATGTATTTATTCATTGTAAATTTGGACCATTCATCATTAGGTCACAAATTTGATGGTAGAGACTATGTTGGTTTTTCTTGTCCTTGAAGGAAACCCCTTTTTTTAAGGGAATTGTATTACAACTAATTATTTGCATTGTATTTTATTGTGAGAGGGGGTTTGTGATAGAGAGGAGAGGAAGTTACAACAGATATGATATAGGTTTAATCCCTTCATATTGTTGGATGAAATAAAGGAAATATTGGTTGTTTCTTTGTGGACATGGCCCATATTAGGTAAACCACGTATATCTATGTCTCTGTGTTTTGTATTATTTTTATATTTTATTTATGCATTCATTTTATTGTATATTTCTCTTTGATCCTATTCGTAACAATTGGTATCAAATCTGCACATTTATTTGGTTGAAAAAACTTGAAAGGATGGTTTCCTGGTGTGAGTGGGAGCAATGGAGGAAGAAGGCAAGTTTATGGTTGATAAATTCAATGATAAAAACTACCATCTATGGAAGATGCAAATGAAGGATTATTTGTATCAGAAGGATATTTTTAATAAAGTAATCAATTTCTAGCTAATAATTTATTAATCTTTAATTATTTATAGGCTAATTTCAATTTATGCACTTAATCTAAACTTAGGAGTACTTTTTTCTTTTTTTAGATTGAGCTATTATTAGATCATTATGTCTCATCACATAAGATTTCGATACTTTTCATGATCTAATCCCTTTATCCTTTAGGGTTTGATCTTATAAACATTCTCCTAATTTTTATTATTCAATTGAGTAATTTTGTAAGTTTTTCTTTTTGAGGAAATAGAAAATCATTGTTTGCAGCTCTCATGCATCGAAGGTGTTCTTGTTTTTGTTTTTTAGCAGGTCAAAGGGTAGAACAAATCATATTAGCATCATACCACAGTATCGGCATAAGGTAGTACTCACAAAGAAAAGGGCACATCCCTTCATAAGCATGTATATATGTAATAGATAGATAGATAGAAAAGAGTAGGAGGATATATACGAAGGAAGATATATGTAATGATATATATGAACTACCAAAGAAGAGACTAGACCCTCCCTTTTGTACCTATTACAAGATAATAGATATATATCAAAAGGAGTTATAAGGACCTATGTGTGTGTAATGAATATCTAAATAATTTATTTTATTATGTATGTAATGGATTCCCTATAAGTTCCTACTGCATGCTTGTTTCTCTTACTATATCCTCTAGGGTATAAACTAACTACATAGGGAACACCAAGGTATAGATCCTTTTGGATGGTGTTGCCCCTCCAATTCCCTTGCCAATATTGGTTTCATTACCAGGACCCTGGAGAGAACAATAAAGAAATTAGAGGCATAGAAGAAGTAGGAATTTGGTAGAAAATCAAAACTCGTCAAACCCTAAGGCCACCTCTATGAGAGGGGGTAGGTCATTATGGGATGATGAGTGGAAAGAGGGGAAGGATTCGAAAGATCCTTGAAAATATGTTACTATTCATAGGAAACCTTTTGGAAGCATGATATAGAGGGAAGAGAGAAGATCAAACTAATAATTTACATATGGGAAAAGGGAAAAGAAAGAGAGAAAAAGAGCAAAGTGAGATCATTAGACTAGGGATAGAGTTGAGCATGGAAGAAATAAAATTGAAAAAAACCCATGAAAGGGGAGAAAGATAATAGAAAAGGGAAGGAAAAAGAGCAAGTGGGAATAATGACAAAGGAAATTTTAAAAACACAAATGAAGCACACCAAAAAGGGTGTCGTTGAGCATGTCAATGTGGGTGCAGCCAAAGAAAAGGTAGAAGAAGGGAAGGAACCAAAATCCAAGGATACCACAAAGGAACTTAATCCTAAGGATTTTTTAACTAAACATAATATAATCACTAACAAAATAATAGTCACAAATGAAAAGGTACGAAGAACAGACATCACCCTTGAACCAGGAGTCACCCCTTGATCTAGACATAACATATAAAGGAACAATCGAGGAAAGGAGGGAAGGCAAGAGACCAGAATTGTAGAAAACATATACAGTGAATTTGGATGTTGTATAAGGAAACAATCAATCCATTGAGTGGAGTGCCATGAAAGAACAATACAACCCTAGAAGAATAGGGAGAGACACCAAAACTAGTTCTATTTTTAGGAAAATAGTACTACAAGTCAAGAAGAAAGTTCATCAAAAGACAAGATGGCCATGATGAAGAAGATGCCAGTCTTCGAGAAAGACACTAGTAATGTCACAGAGCACATCTTCTTGTTAGAAAGAGCCGAAACGAATAGAGAGATAGTATAAAAATATTTGACTTTATCAATTCCATAAGGGAAGAACCATTAAAATGTTACTAGAAATCATACCCTCAGAACACTAAATCCTGGGAAGAAGTGAAGAAAGAATTCTTGGAAAAAAATTATAGTCCAAAACCCCCAATGGAGGGAGTAACCAAGTTAAGAGAATTATATTAGAGGGATGATGAGTCTATTTTGGAATTTGATAAAAGATCCAAAGAAGTGGTTAGACGACTAGATGAACCGCTAAATGACAAATAGAAAAGAGAATGGTTCCTTTTAGCAATAACTCCAGAACTCATAATGACACTATATGGCAAAAAAAATTAGCTCATATTCAAGACTGGTAGCATTGGCATGTTGGATAGAAGGATAATCTTGGACGAGAATAGAAAAGGAAAAAGAAAACCAAAAAATGGAAAGATTTTAGTTGGAAATGGATCAGTTATGAATAAGGAAAGAGCTTATGAAACAAGAGATTGGCTCAAAATTCCCAACATATGGTGTTCATATTGCGATAGAGAAGGCCACATCTAGGATGAATGCCCAATGGAAATAGTTAAGAAGAAGGAAAATGCATTAAGGGTGGACCTCCACACTATTAGAAAACCCAACTCAGTTTATTGTGGGGTATGTAGAGAATGGGACAACCCTGAAAGATCTCAATGCCCATCACATAAATTTTGGGTAAAGGAAGAACCAAACTACGACTAGGAGATGGCATATATCAAAGGATTAGCCAAAGGACCCTTGTAAACATAGGAACATGGATATAGGGTTCCACCATGATAACACCAGACAACCACCAACTTCATTTGAGGACCAGGAACATATGGTGATAACAACCCATACCAGGGAGGAAGAGGCCACAATCAAGGGAGAGGTAGAAGAGAAAATTCTACTTGTTTCAACTGTGGAAAACCAAGACACTTTGTCATTGAATGTTGGGGAGAAAATAAGTAATGTAGATTATGTGGGGAAGAAGACCATGACGCATCTCACCATTAGAAATCCCTTCAACATTATGCACAAAAATATAAACAACAAGTAGCACGAAGGGGGAAAAAATTCTCCACAGAGCACCTAAGGACCTAGAGGAAGGAACTAAGCAATGTTAGAAGATAGGCATAGAGGAGAACATAATAGAAAAAGATAGCACTAAGAATGAATACTAAGACAAAACTAGATCTAGGGAAAAGGGAAAGAGTATAGTAGTAACCAAAAGAGGGAAATGATAGTGGAAGAATGAATACAACTTTAGAGGAAGAAGAAAGCTTCAGGGAAGAGCTGGAATTCCACCCCATAAAAGAGTGACATGACCAAATAGTAAAACAAACTAAATGGATTCTAGAACAAGAACAAAAAAAAGAGAGAATGAAAAATACATATTTCACAGAGCCGAAAGTGAAGGTCCTCAAATAATTTGAAAAGTTAGCCGGACAATAGGATCTTCTCACCAAACTAAGACAACTTGGAAAATACTAGAATAGGAAGAACATACCACAAATAAGAACCATAAGCAAAAATTAGAAAATGATACCAATCATGATAGAAATTTGGATCCACTAGTAAGGGATCCCCAAAGTAATGGTCAAACTAGGGTCAGATGTCAATTTAATTCCTAAAAGAATATGGGAATACCTAGGCAAACTAGCATTGGAACCTACACCCTACAACATTAGCTTGGTTGATGGTACCAAAAGGAAAAAAATGAGTACTTGGAAGGATGTAGAAGTCGATAAAAAAGGAGTAAAATAATTGGTATATTTTGAGGTGGTTACTATAAAGGAAACATTCAATTCATTCGACACCTTACTAGGACTCGGATAGTTTGTAGATTCCAAGGGAATTATAGATGCTCGAAAAGAGGAAATATCCTTTGCAAATGATAGAATGGTAATCCATATTCCCCTTGGGAAAAACCTAGAGGAACCTATGTAGAAGAAGTAAATACTAAAGAAGATGAAGATAATGACCAAACCATAAAATACTATAACCATACCAACCATGGAGATTTTGGAAGAACCAAATGCAAAAGGAGTGGGAATAGAAGATACTAAAGGTAGCACAGATAGAAAATAATTATTGGAAGCATGGTTACAAGATAATCAAGAAGTATATTCCCATATGATCTTTGGGTACAAAATAATATTCATGATAAAGAAAACAACACCAGAACAAGGAAGTGTAGCACAAGACATGTGCATATCCACTAGAGAGGAAGAAGAAAATTTCAGAGAGAACTCTCGTAGGATTTGTCATATTTCCCAAAGGAAATTTTAGGATAAACTGCCTAAATACTCTAGAGTAGGAGAACTAATACCCTACATAACTCAAATCAAGGAAACCTTCCTGGAGGAAGTAGATAGGCTAGTTCGATTATATCATACTCTTACTTGCATTGTTGCATGTTGGTATAATACCCTTAAATAGAATATAAAGAAGTGGGATATATTCAAAACCCTGGTAAAGGCAAGATTACTACCAAAGGTAGGGGACTATGAGTATATACCACCTTTTGAAGGCGACATCTGATCAAAGAAGCACCTAGAGATATGTAGGTATTACTAGGAAAGTCACCATGAATATGATGATTGATTATACATTTAGCTACAATATTGGGCTTTATGCCTAGTGTCAAGAACATGGTATATCGACTGAGAGAGAAGGGCATAAACATAAACTTGGATAGAAGTAACTAGTGATTTTTTTGAACCTTCTCATTTTCTAGTAAAGACCCTCAGGTACAGACTATACTGAGAAGAATAAAATGGATTACCTTCAGCCCACTTGAAGATGACATACAAACTTCGAAATCCAATTCCACACCATTAGAGTAAATATGTAAACACAAGGGTTGGATGGAATGGGAGATGTCCAAATTAGTAAAACACTACTGAGAAATGCAGGGCGATGAATAAAAAACTATTGGACATAGAAATCATTCAGGGAGAGAGGGAGATAGAGGAAACTACCAATCCAAAAAAATACTACAATGAACTAATCAAAATAAAAGAAACAAACATTTTAGAAGAAGGTGACCCAAAATTGACACACAGAGGAGACTATTGGGGCAAACAGGTAGTTGCACAAACTATTGAAACACTAACCAAATTCCAAGACCTATTTCCCCAAAAAATTATATAAATGAAAGGGATTAAAGGAGAAGCAAGCGTTATGAAAATTCAACTAAAAGATGGAGCCAAACCAGTTCGGAAGAGACCATATCAGCTAAATTCCAATATGAAAAATAAAATAAAAATTGAGATTGACAAGATGTTAGTAGCTGAAATAATTAATCTGGTAGAAAACGCAGAGTGGATCAGCCCAATGGTAGTCCAAAATAAGAAAACCAAAGAGATGAGAGTTTGTCTCAACTTTCAGGGGTTAAACAAAGCATGTATACATGACCCATTCCCCACACCATTTATAAAAGAAATATTAGAATCAATTGTTGGGAGGGAGATCTATTTTTTATGGATGGATTCTCCATATATCACCAAGTGAGAATCAAGGAAGAGGATCAACCCAAAACTATGTTTGCTATTGAATGGAGACCATGCATGTACATAGTCATGCCATTTGGACTAAAGAATTCTTTGACAATGTTTAGCTACATAATGGTCAACACCTTCAAAAAATTCATTCACAATTTTCTTGAAATCTATTTAGATGATTGGACAATCTATGGGCTAGTAAAAGACCATTTCCAAGTCCTCCAGATGATGCTCAATCGGTTTAGGAGCATGCACATCTCATTAAACCTAAAGAAATGTAATTTTGTGATATCGTATGAGACACTTCTCAACCACATCATATGCAAAGAAGGACCCGTGGTAGATTTGATGAAAGTAGTGTTAATCCAGAACCTATCACAACCAAGATACGTTCTAAAAGTCAAAACATTTTTAGGATACATTGGATACCACTAGCAATTTATTAAAGGATACAAAAGAATTACAACACCAATGGAAGACCTCCTAAATAAGAAAATAGGGTGAAGTATTGAATGGAATGAAGTAGCTCAGAGGTATTTGATACTCTAAAATAAATAATAGATGAGGTACCAATCTTGATCTTTCTGGATTGGAACAACCCCTTCCATGTGCATGTAGATGTCTCAAAAATGGAAATCGAAGCAATGATTACTCAACTAAAAGGGAAAAAGGATCATCTAATAGAATTTGCAAGCAAAAAATTATCAATGACAGAGAAAAACTATACCACCACGAAACGAGAAGTTTTAGCAAAGGTATATGCTCTATAGAAATATTAACACTACCTATTGTCCACCCCCTTCACCTTCTTCATAGACCATGAACCCCTAAAATACCTATTAAACAAACCAATGACTCACAGCTAAATATCCAAGTGGTTACTATTATTAAAATAATTTGACTTCAAGGTAATGGTCAAACCTAGAAAGAATAACCAAGGACCATATTACCTATCCCAGATTGAAACCGGTGAAGACCTAAATGTGTACAAGGAGGTGTTACCTGGCACACACTTGTCTAGAATTACAATAGTACTAGAGGAACTAGAAGATATTTGTATTTTTCTATCAATTGAAAGACTTCCTAAAGACTTAACACTGCAAGATAAATAGTCATTAATTTGTAGATTAACACTATATATGTTAGTAGGAGAGTTACACGACAAGGGAAAAGTTGTCATCCTATAAAGGGTGGACTACAAGCATGAGAGATAATTGATTCTACAAGAAGCACATAGTGGGGTTTCTACATGTCACAACTCTAGAGAAGCAACCATAATAAGGGTGAAATTAGTTGGTCTATGGTGGCCAACATTGCATAAGTATTCTAGTGACTATGTGAAAGGATGTGATATTTACCAAAGGGTAGGAAATCCTACCACCAAGGATGAGATGCCCCTCAAACCAATACTGGCCCAAAACGTATTTGATAAATGGGAAATTGACTTCATAGGTCCAATCAACCCATCGACAAGGCACTTAAAAGCTCAATTCATATAATCACCAGCGTGGAGTACCTAATGAAATGGGTAGAGGTAGAGGTAACTAGAGATTATACCACCAAAACTACCACTAAGTTTCTATACAACAATATCATTGCTCGGTACGGATTCCCATTAAGTATAGTTAGCGAACAAGGCAAGAATTTCATAAAAAACATGATAAGGGAATTTCTACAAAATTTTATAGTAACGTACAAAAAAATCTCACCCTATCAGCCACAAGCCAATGGATCTAGTGAGGCCCTAAATAAGATAATTGGTAAAACATTAACAAAATTATGTGAGGGAAACTAGACAGACTAGGATATCAAGATATCGACAATATTATGGGCATACCAAACCTCTTATAAATGGAAAAGCAAGTTTACACCATTCTAGTTGGTTTACGTCCTTGATGCAATAGTCCCCATGAAATTTATCATTCTAAATATATAGAATGTTGAATGCACAAGACAACTGAGAGGGGGGGCGAATCAACTGTACCTCAAAACTTTAAAACCTTCATAAACATTCAGATCCACATTAATCCAATTAACCCTTAATATGATAGAGTGATTTATCATGAAATAAAATAATATAAATAGAACCAAATCAACACCATACACAAGGAAACACCAAATTTACGTGGAAAAACCATGGTGAGGATTAGCTCACAATATAAAGTAATTTCAACACCAAATACAATAGGGCTCATTGCCCAATAGGTAGAAATGATCACTATCAAAGGCTCACTTCCAGAATAGAAAAGAAGATAGAGAAGAGTGTTACAATGAGAAATCCATCTCAATGCAAAAGATAAATCCACTACAACATCACCAACACCTTCACAGGCTTTCTAAAGAATTGTAGATACCTTCTGCTCAATACATTCTATAATCTAACACATGAAAGCTTGCACTTCATTACACAAATTCACACCCTACAACTCTACACTTTACATAATTCACATCTCTTGCATCTATCTTAACATCCCTCAACAACTCAACACTTATTTATACCATCTTCAACCTTGAAAAAATTCTCCAAGGTCGGCTATGCACCTCAACCATGCAAATCCAAATTAGGTTGACACCAAACCATTCCCATAGTGGAAAGGAATGAAGGAAAACCACAAAAAACCTTAGTTATGACCTAAATCCACTCATACATACCATGCCACACTTCCACAAACATCAAAGCAACTTCACAAGTAGTGAAAACACCCAAGGTCAGTTGAACCTATGTTAACACCATTAACACTTAATTGCATGCTTCCTCAAATCCAAAGATAACTCGTGAACACAAAATAAAACTTTAAAACCATCTAGAATATTCCTCAACACCTTGAAATCCAACAAATTCCTTCACAAATTTCACTTGAATAATGTAAACACTTAGTACACTCAAACAACTCTACCATACATTGCAACGCAAGAAACTGACTTCCAAAGTACCAAACCTCAAACAAATTCAATAGAAGAAAGATACAAAAACTATCAACACCCTTTTAGATTTGTAATACCTAAAACCACTCTGCGAAGAAATGTGGAGAAAAAACATTTCTCCTAAAAACCTTTGCAATATACAATTCGCCACACTGGTGAACACACCTTCCTCTACACAGTGATCCAACACACGACACCTCCAATCAACATATCTGAATCGCAAAAGCAGATCTTCAACCCAAAAATAATGCAAAGAAAAACTAGAACACTACTCTACAACACAAAACACCATTGGAACACACTATTTCCTCTTTTTATTCAAATTTTCTCAAAATCACTTGGAAACCAAGCACCAGAGACACATCCTCAACACCTTCAGTACTTCCTCATCACCATCAAGCCAACTGCAACATAGTAACTCAACCATACATCCATCTACATAAGCTTATCAAAGAACCACTAGAGTTTGACTAGCTTACTAATGAAAACATAATAAAACTAATCAAAGCATCATCAAAGACAACACATACTCAATACCAACTTCTCACACTCTTACAAAAATCTTTGCAAGAAACTCCTTCTCATACAATTCCCATCAATAACAACACCAAATCTTGTTGACATAAATGAAAACACCAACTACACATACTTACAACAATCTCCCCCTTTGTTATTGATGACAACACATGATGTGAAAACTATCAAAAAAAAACACAACTCTGATCATCAATACTCTACTCCATATCAACTCATTGTCTCTTTTCACAACTAGCTTATTACTCTCTCCACTTTGATAACTAACACTTTTCTTTTTCATATTGTTCTCTCCCCCTTAGATCTTTTTCACATTACTCTCTCCCCCTTAAAGATCAATGAAAAGGGACAAAGTATTTGCATCATTCATTCTCCTTCTTTTTACATTAATCATACTATTTACTACTGCTCTATAACTTCCTTTCCTTTACTGATTTGCATACTTCCCCTTAGGATCACACACCAAATTACATAAATCATCAACTACTACACAATGACAACACTCACTCATCCTGACTACAACAAATAATTCCACTACCTTCTCAACCTGAGAGGCAACCACCAACATCAGTCTAGACCAAAGACTGAATCTTGAGATCAATTGGATTGATGCATCTCATTATGCATCTAGTTCAAAGGAGGGGAAATAACCCCCAACTTCTCCCAAAGATACTCAAATTTATCCTTAGGAAGAGCCTTAGTAAATATATCAGCAACACGATCCCTTGTAGGCACATATTCAAGTTTTACTTCATTCTCTACAACCTTCTCTCTCAAAAAGTGATACCAGATTGAGATATGCTTTATTTATTCTTTTCAGGAGCTTCTTCCTCTTCAATTTTTACTTCTTTTTCCTTAGCTTTTTCTTCTTCTCTGCAAAAAGACTCATCTAATTCATATCCATCTATTACCACTGAATTCTTCTATAGATATTCATCAACCTTGAAACTTTCACTTTTAACAATCTTTATAGCCTCTTGTTGTAGCACTGGTTTAAGATTTTCTTC
This sequence comes from Sequoiadendron giganteum, assembly GCA_007115665.2. Lineage (NCBI taxonomy): Eukaryota > Viridiplantae > Streptophyta > Pinopsida > Cupressales > Cupressaceae > Sequoiadendron > Sequoiadendron giganteum. The sequence goes on from CM021106.1 coordinate 413,948,554, forward strand.
TAATAGAATATCTAAGGAAGATACCTTCATTGGATCTTGCATCAAACTTTCCTAAGTTATCTTCATCTCTTCTGATGTAGCATTTGCTTCCAAACACTCTGAAGTATTTGATAGTAGGAATCCTTCCATACCATAGCTCATAAGGAGTCTTTGTGCTATTGTCTCTTGCTTCTACTTTGTTAAGTATATAAATAGTGGTATGAATTGCTTCTCTCCAGTAAAATTTTGGTAGATTTGCTTCTTTCATTATTTTCCTTGTAGCTTCTTGAACAATCCTAATCTTTCTTTCAACCACTCCATTCTATCGAGGAGTCCTAGGGGTAGATAAATGCCTCTTTATTTCATAATTCTCACAAAATATGTTAAATTCATTTGAGGTGAACTCTCCTCCTCTTTCAAATCTCAAACATTTTATTTTCATGTCCATTTCATTCTCAACCATAACTTTGAATGCTTTAAATTTATCTAGAGCTTCTGATTTTTCTTTGAGAGAAGTGACCCATGTCATCCTAGAATAATAATCAATCAATAGCTTGAAATACCTAACACCCTGAAGACTTCTTACTCTGGTAGGACCGCAAAGATCTATATGCACCAATTCCAAAAGTCTAGTAGAATATTGTTATTTGACTTTGAAACTTCTTCTTTCTTTCTTTCCAACTTGACATTCCTTATAGACATCATTGATAGGCTTTGTAATCTTTGGTAGATCTCTCACAACTTGAACTAAACTTATTCTCACTCGGCTATCAAAATTTAGGTGAGACATTCTTCTATTCCATAGCCAACTCTCACCGATCTTAGTAATGAAATAATAACCATCAGCACATTTGAGTTGATATAAATTTCCATTTGTCCTTCTTCTAGTAGCGATCACAGTTCCAGAGCCTTTTCTGATCTCACAACCATCATCCTAAAACATAAGATTATATCCTTTGCTACACATTTTTCCAACACTCAAGAGGTTATGACTTGAACCCTTAACATAAAGAATATCATCAGTGGTGTGCTTGCCATCAAAACTGACTAAACCTTTTCCATATATCTTATATCATCACCAAACCCAACTAGTCATCCTTCATATTTTTCAAGTTTAACAAACTTACTCTTATCACCGGTCATATGATTAGAGCATCTACTGTCAATGATCTAATAGTTTTTCTCCTGTCTAGCATGAAAAGAAGATACCAAGGTTCCTTTAGTTTTAACACTTGCTTTTGAAGCCCTTACCTTCACACATCTCTTAGATTTAGCATAAATAGATTCATCTTTTAAAGCCATGAACAAGCATTCACCATCACCATCATCCCCATAATCAGAGTCATCATCAAATATACTTACATCTTCCTTAACATAATAACTTTTCTTAATCATCTTACCTTTGTTTTGAACCCTAATTTTTCCATTCCAATCTCTATTTGAACATCTTGAAGCATAATGACCTATCTTTCCATAGCTAATTTTTTTGATAGGAAACTTACCTCTATACTTTCCAGTACCATTTTTCATTCTCCTTACAAAGTGAGCTTCCACATCATCAAGATCCTCCTGGTCTGATTCCACAGTCTTTTTTTATTTTCCTTCCTTAAAAGAATTCTCAACTTTTGCACGAATTATACCAGATTATCTCATTTCAGGGGTAGTTAAAGAACCATACAATTGATCTCTGGTATATTGATTCAAATTTTGTAATTCTTCAATAGCAAAAACTTTATGACTATAAGCTTTAGGAAGAGTTCTGAATACCTTCTTTACCACTTCTTCTTATTTTAGTTCGCCACCAAGACCTTTGATGCCATTGACAGCTTCATCCACCTTTTGTAAGTAGCTTGTGATGTTTTCATCTTCAATCATTCATAGAGTCTCAAATATTATCTTCAAATTTTTCATCTTAGCTTGCTTAATCTTATCATCTCCTTCATAAATGCTTTCTAACTTTACCCAAATTCCTCTAGTAGTTCTCAAATTCATAACTTTCACCAATTCAAAATTATCAAGACCACTTAAGAGAGCATACCTTGCTTTACCATTGTTTTCATAGGCCTTGATCTCATCATCAATACTTAGACTATTTGTAGGAATAGTGTATCCTCTCTCAATAGACCTCCAGATTTAAAATCCAAGAGAAACCACAAAACCTTCCATCCTTGTCTTCCAAAATGCATAATATGATCCATCAAACATAGGAACATCTTTCTTGTGCACCATGTTGTCCTTGTCATTGCACCAAAATATTGACTTGTCAATACCTGATACAAGCCAAAGTTAAGATCCATGGGAGGTAGTTAAACTATGTCATGAATCCTGAGCACCACGTTGAACAACCAAGGAGCCCAAGGGTGCACACCTCGCAACAATCCCCCCAGTGCAAGTGAGGGATTCAAACCCATGACGAGCTCTGATACCAATTGTTGGCCTTTTCATTTCACCAAAAGATCGACCTGTCAATACCTGATACAAGCCAGAGTTAAGATCCACGGGAGGTGGTTAAACCATGTCATGAATCTCGACCATCATGTTGGACAACCAAGGAGAGCAAGGGCGCACACCTTGCAACACACCATCCCAAATCTACCTCAAGAGGTTAAGATTTATTCCATGGAACCTTTCTCTGATACCAACTGTTGAATGCACAATACAACTGAGAGGGGGGTGAATCAGTTGTATCTTAAAACTTCAAAACCCTCACAGACATTCAAATCCACATTAATCTAATTAACCCTTAGTTTGTTAGAATGATTTATCATGAAAGAAAATAATAGAAATAGAAAAAAATCAACAACATACACAAGGAAACACCAAATTTATGTGGAAAACCCAAGATGGGAAAAGCCACAGTGAGATAAAGTAATTTCAACACTAAATACAATAGGGCTCACTGTCGAAGGGCTCACTACCCAATAGGAAGAAAGGCTCACTTCCATAATATAAAAGAAGATAGATAAGATTGTTACAATGAGATATCCATCTCGATTCAATGGATAAATCCACCACAACATCACCAACACCTTTGCAGTCTTTCTGAAGAATTGTAAACACCTTCTGCTCAATACATTTAGTAATCTAACACTTGAAATCTCACACTGCACTGCATAAATTCACACCTTACAACACTACACTTCACATAATTTGCATCTCTCACATCTATCTTAACATCCCTCAACAACTCAACACTTATTTATACCATGTTCAACCTTGAACACATTCTCCAAGGTCAACTATGCACCTCAATCGTGCAAATTCAACTTAGGTCAATGCCAAAATATTCTCATGGTGGAAATGAATGAAGGAAGACCATAAAACACCTTATTTAGGACCTAAATCCACTCATACAAGCCACGCCATGCTTCCACAAATATCAAAGCAAATTTTCAAGTAGTGAAAACACCCAAGGTCAATCAAACCTATGTTAACACCATTAACACTTAATTACATGCTTTCTCAAATCCAAAGATGACTCACAGAAACCACATAACACTTTAACACCATATAAAATATTCCTCAAACACCATGAAATCTAAAAAATTCCTTAACAACAACTTTCACTTGAAGAATGTACACACCTAATACACTCAAACAACTCTCTCATACACTATAACTCAAGAAACTAACTTTTGAAGCACCAAACCTCAAACAACTTCAACAAAAGAAAGATACAAACACTATCATCAGCCTTTCATATCCACAAGACTTGAAACCACTCTACAAATAAATGTAGAGCAAAACAATTTATCCCAGATATGTCTGCAATATACAATTCACACACTAGTGAGCACACCTTCCTCTACACAATGATCCAACACACTAAATTATGGATGCAACACCTCTAATAAACATATCTAAACTACACAAGTAGATATTCAACCTCGAAGAAATGTGGAGGAAAACTAGAAAAATAATCCGCAACACATTATTTCCTCTTTTTATTCAAATTTTCTCAAAATCACTTGGAAACCAAGCACTAGAGACACATCCTAAACACCTTCAGTAATTCCTCATCACCATCAAGCCAACTACAACATAGTAACTCAACCAGACATCCATAGATAGAATCTTATCAAAGCAACACTAGAGATTGACACCAATAGCTTACTAATGACAACATAATGAAACTAATCAAAGCATCATCAAAGACAACACCTACTCAATACTAGTTGCTCACACTCTTGAAAAAATATCTGCAAAAAAATCCTTCCCATACAATTGACATCAATGACAACACTAAATCTTGTTGACATTAATAACAACACCAACTGCACATACTTGCAACATAGACCGCCCTAACATTGTGACTCAAAGAGGATGAATTATCCCTAAAGACATTGGTAGATGAATTGGAAAAATTAGATGAATACCAAAAAGATGCCATGTACAATCAAGAGTTAGAATGATAATAATAAAAATCATGGCACGATTGGAACTTACGCCTAAACACATTCCACACAGGGGATCTAGTAATGTTGTACAATAGAAAATTCAAGAAACGGGGGAAGTTAAAGGTTAAGTGGTTAGGCTTGTAATACCTCCACCACATCAGCGAATTTGGAGCTATTAAACTTTTCCAAATTGATGGCACACTAGTGGAAAGGCACATTAATGGTGCACACTTGAAACATTATCAACTGCTGCCAAAATAAAGCACATTGATTTCACCAAAAGCCATTGTACCATAACCTAACTGGCAAGGAAACTAACTTGCAATCATACCTCTGACATCCATCAAATTGAATAAAACGTCTCATAAAAACCACAAACAAGAAGAGAATTAAATGCTCATCTATCGCCCAACAGTTCACACTCCACTACCAGCAATCTTATAAAAAACACAAAATCCCCTCCACTTACTAACAATAAGAGACCAAAGCATACACTAAGAAAATTTAGCAAGATCCCCAAGAAATCTCTATGAAAATGGAAATCTCCTAGGAAACTATTCGTTGAATGGGGTATCCCTATAGTCATCCACATCTTAGAAAAATGCAGACCAATGTTCAAACGGGTCCCTTTCAAAGCAAGGTTCGCAGATAAAGAAGGGGCCTTCTATACAGTGACACACAACGTAGTTCACTTGGATGGTGCACACAAAAATATTCATGAACCCATTGTAGAACTCAACCACACTAAGTTAGAGTAGCTTCAACTACAGTCGTTGAACGAAGATGGAAGGAAATAAAAACTAGAATATGTGGAGATTGGGCAAAAAATATTGGATTTCTAGAAGGATTTCCCAAACTTATGCATGGAAGAAGACTAGGTCTTGATTGTTTTAAGATGAATACACAACGATTTCATGTACCTCGACAAGCCACATAAAATTAAAAAGGAAGCTATCTATGTCATCACCAACCTAAGAAATGTTGGAGAAATCTCAACTAAAAAGGCCATCAAGAATAGCGAAGTGGAGAGATTGATTGGAGCGACATTCAATGGTCAAAGCCTAAGTCTAAAATCAATTAGAAACCTTTTGGTCAAGTCTATGGTAATGATGATAGCATATAAAGTATATTGCACCAACCGTGAGGATTATTCCACTACCATCGACAACCTATCAAATGATGTTTGAGGGAGAATACTTTGATTTATGTGAGGTGTTGTACCAAAAATTATTGGAAAAACTAAAAAATATCAAGAATACCAAGTATCACTCCCGGTATGGCACCCTTGTCATTTGTTTTATGTTCTATTTTCTAAGAGAACTATCAAGGTTTAAAAATAAAATCTAAGCAATAGACTGTAAAATGATAGCATCTTAGGTGAGAGACCAAACCCACCGATTTCAAAATTTTGAGGCTAGATAGACAACCTACCGTAGATTTTTTAGATGTTTCCAAAACCAAATGCAATTTAGAAGTAGGATCCTCAACCGTTCGATCAAGTAGTATGAAAACACCATCACATTTATGGTGAATGAAGATTCCACATATATTGAGGTGGTTGAACCTTGCACCGTATGGAATCTGAAACTCCCCTACGAGATCTCAAAGCAAGAAGTAAATGCCTTAGCGACAACACTATTTCAGAGTTTGGAAATATGAGAAAAATCAAAAAAAGAAAGCAAAAAATCAAGAGGGACAACATGCCACTTCCACCACACCGACACGTTCAGAATCCTCTAAAAAAAGAACCACAAGGTTCTAGGTCACCCCTCTGGGATTATCGATAGCACCAATCACATCAACACCAATAACTCTCCAACTAGGTCAATTTTCACAACCTCTAAAGAGAACTCGACATGCAAGGTGAAATCAACAGGCTACCAAACCACCACCGAATTTTGATGAACCTACGGTCAAAAAACTCTCATAAAGAGGAAGAAGTGGAACAACCTTTGGAAAGGAAGAAGTGCACTTAGAGGACCTCTGAGACTTCACTAGTCAAACTGGAGTCCCAAGAGAAATAAAATAGAAGACATCATAACAACAACCTCCTACACTCTTACTAGATCCAATAAATATCTTGAAGACATTCAATTCCATTGACCATGGGATGCTACCTCAAATCCTAAAAATGTATGACAAATATGATGAAGCCAACCAAGATCGAATAATTCAAAGCCTGACAAGGTATGTTAATTATTTGAATAAAAGTCTTGAGGAAGCTATGGAGGGATTTCTCGATGCAATTGTTGCAGCGATAAGGGAAACAAGGGCGAGAGCCTTGGTATGATACAAATAAATTAAGGAGTAGGGCATATCAATAGTCAAAACCAATATAATCATAGAATAGAAACAAGCCTTACAAAGGGCACAAGCACAAGAATTAAGGACAAAGAAATGGTGGATAGGCTAATGTAGGATGATTTGGATGACACGGAGGTGCTCTAAAGGAAACAAAGGAATCCACCTGGAGACTATATGAGACATTAACAAAGAACATGGAATAAGGGTTGACGCAAGAAGAAGATGGTCAGGGAACCGGGAATGAAGAGTCTAACTCCCAAGTAGTCAAAGAATAAAATGTTTTCCAAGAAACTAGAGGACAAGAGAATATCCCTCCCAACACAGGAGAAGAAGAAAATATTGTACAAGAAACTGGAGGCCCTGATGTTACACCCAAATTATGTAATTACTATTTACTATTACTATGTAGCATAAAATATGAATGTAATTTGAATTTTGGAGATAAATAAATTATGCTTGTACCTTGTTATCAATATGAATGTTATCTCATTTGATGTTATCTCAATTTATGTTATTCATGGTGAAATACTGCATATAAGTGAATGAAAGGTTATTGAAATATTATTATTCTAACTTTGGATATGTTTATGTATACTACATATTGTTATGAATAATTGATTGTCGTGTACATGTGTTAGCGGATGTAGGTATGTGTTCCATTCCTCCAAGTGGAGGGGAAGTATCACTTGGGAGAAGATATTGGTCGGGTAACCCATAAAAGTAAACTATCTAAGCATATACGCATACCACATTAGAATGATTGAGTTGAGTTAGTCTATGGGTAATAGGTAAGTCATTCTTAGCTGATATGTTTGCATTTGAGAGTCTTGTTTACTTTTGCATGCATTATTGGGTGATGTTTATCTATTTGAGCTTTGGTGATATTTCTTGTACTATTATAATTATATTAACAAGTGGTACATACGTGGAAGTATGCATATATATATGCACATGCGTTTCAATGGGATCTAATGACATGTATATGCATATGTATGGATGTACCACATGTACACTCATCAATATGATGGTAATCATGAATGGCTATATGTGAAACGGATGTGAACATATATATGTATAGTATATACATGTATCCATATGTATATGTATATCGATACATGTGTACATTGGTGAATGGACATGCTCATATGGATGCATCGATATAGATATACCTACACATACATGTACATAGAGGCATATATGTTTATACATATATATACATGCATACATTCATTATAATGTGTTTATTATATACTCTCTTGCCTATATATATATATATTGAATGTATGCTTACATTATTGACTTTTGATATATATATAAATACATATATTTATATATGTAGATATATAATAGTAGTTATATATATTCATATATATATAAATACAAGATAGTATTTAAGAATATATATGTATGTATAATATTATATATATTATATATAATATTATATATAATATTATATATAATATTATATATATTATATATAATATTATATATAATATTATATATAATATTATATATATTATATATATAATATTATATATTAACATAATATAAATGATGTTAGAATTCAACTATCTCTTATTCTATTGAAGTTGATTTACAAAGGCTTTAATAGTCGATAGAGAGTATGATAAAGGAGGTTGATAATAGTCATCAATTACTATGAGTTGAAATTCAATTTGGAAATGCTTACGACTATGTAGTGAAGCCAAGTTCCACTCACTATGTCATGTATGTGGAAACATATAAGTGCATTTTTAACTGTTGTCTATCATCGATGAAAGCTTAGACTTGGTCAACACTATGATAAAGAGCATCTTTGAATTTTTCCAAACACCTTTAAATGTTTAATCAATTCATTCCTTAAATTCAGTCGATATTGTTCTAAGTGTTACAGATTTAATGTTGATTTTTTCTCTCCATAAGAAAGCGTGCCAACTTGATAAGAGAATAGAAGCTTTAGTGCCACCTCTTGAAACATTTTTTGTTGATGTCTTTGTTGGAGTATAAATTGAATTCTCCATGTGATTTTTGAATAATTCTTTGGATTTCTATCAAGGAAACAAGTCTATCTATAGGAGGTTTTGTTGAGTTTGAGCTTATTTGATCACCACCTTATTGGTGATTTTAATGTGTTGCTTTGAATGGAGCTTCTTGTCCTTTTTCATGCCTAAACTATAGGCTTTGAGGTTGCTTGGTTGCTCTATAAATAGCTAACACATTTCATTTGTGAGGGATGCATTCTTCCATAAGATATTACATCTTTCTCAATTCATAATTCTATATTTTTCCAATCATACTTTTCTTTTCATTGAGAGAGTGAAAGGAAGTAATTTCATACAGTTGTGAGGAAGTTATATTTTGAGAGAAAGCTATATTCTGAGAGGAGTAAGCTATCAACTTGTGAGGGAGAGTTATAGTGTCATTCTTGACGAGTTGTTTATCAAGCTTATTGTTGTGAAAAAGGTTGCATCGATGCCATTTATTTGAATAAGCGATAACAGGTATGGGGATCTCTTCTTATTTTTTATTTTAATTTTGAATGATGTTTCTTACATCCATGGTTGATATGTATTTCCCAGTATATGCATTAGATAAATTAGATTATTTTGGAAAGGAAAATTGAAGCTTTTATGTTGTTTTCATATTGTGTTTTTAAGTACTCCATAGTAGGACATGGGTGTTTATCATAGGTATTATATACTAGGCTTGATTGAACATGAAAGTAACATATGGTCCACTTAGCTAAGTTATTGATTTAACTAGGAAAGCTTGTGCTTACTCCTAGGATAGATAATCCAATATGGAAGGGAGTTTGTGCACTTATGTGTAAGTAGGGTAATTCTAGGTACATAGGTTATCTCTAGAACGATGGACTATCTATTGAAGGAAATACCTAGCTTGTGTACTTACTAATTAAGTAAGTTTATTCCAAGTAGATTATATGGTGATAGGTTATCTAGGATGAAGGAATATCCATTGAAGGATATACCTATGCATAGCTTAAGACAACCTTAAGTCAAATTGGCCCTGATTAGTGTATGTGATAGATGACTCTCAGTAGGAATAATAAATGTAACTATTTGATCAAATTAGTGTAATGTTTGATACTCCACTCTAGATTGTGTGACTAATGAGACTAAAATTGTTAGTTCATTGTGATCTAGTATTACATGCTAGACAAAGATTATGGGATTACAAGTTATAGTTGTGTAGGACATAACACTTTTCTCGGTTGGTTGTCATTATCGATTACTCTACCAATATCTTTTTTGAAGGGAAGGGCCATCTATCGAATGATAGATGTGCGAGGGACCGCATTATGATTTCGTGGTTGGTGAAAAAACACCTAAGTGATGCTTCTCCTCCACAACAAGCAACAAAAGATCCAACATTTGAAAGGAAGGATCTTGGACCGTCTTACGGCTATTTGTTCTAAGGCTCATTAGAGCTATGTATGTATTCTTGTATTGTTGTAACTTGTGAAGTTATTGTAATGAAATGGAATCTTTATTGAATATGATATGGAATCTTGTTCGTATATTCTCAATAAAAGAGAAAAAATCTATTGCAATGACATGTTACCTAATTTGCTTACTTGTATGGTATAAATTTTAGAAATTTTTACTGCATTGAAGGGTTGGCATGTTACACCTAAAACTCTTCCTCCAAAAACCCAAGAATATAAGCAAATATAAAAATTAGAAGGAAATGTACAAGAAGCAAAGGAATAAACATGAAAGGATAAGGACTCTAGAGAGACCTCCAACCTCCCAAATACCATCTCCACCATCAATAAATTCTTGGCCCAATAGTAGAAAATTCAACCAGTCCATTCTCCCCAACTACTATAGGTACCACTCATCAGATCATAGGTGAATCTCTCTGGGATGTCACCTATCCATAAAATATAGGTGGAAGATATTTTTCATGGAATTGCTAGAGAGGAGATCCTACAAGAGAATGTCCAACAAACTGAGAAACTCTAGGAGGCCATCAATACACTATAGAAGGCCATTCCACATGTCTTTAGGGACCAATCTCTTCCTTTTCCACAACAAATACAACAACTAGTTACTGGACTACAAACTAACCTGATGTCGCAGAAGGAGAGCATAAGAAAAGAAGCTTAGGATGAGCTTATCAAGAATAGTACCCAATAATTCATCAAGAGATGTGCCTCTTCATAGACATAACTGGAGAAATAGATCCAATATACTAATAAAAGCATTAAAGTTGTCTGGTTCGTCCACCATTTTTGCTTATAATGGCCCAACAAAATGAGAAACCTCTGGGATAAAATATTCCAAGCTGGGGATCAAATAGAAAAAATGAATTATGACCCCTTATAAGATCCTACCGATACAACTAGAGACAATATTAAGCACCTTCACATCCAACTCCAATAGCTCCATACAAATAGAGAACTACTTAAGGAACAACTACAACAGTTGTAGGAGATAATAAATAATGAAATTTAATTTCTACAGTTGATTTTAAAGGAGGACAAGAAAATAAACAACGGTATTAGCACTCCCAACACCCTAATAGAGGTCGAGCATACACTACCCCAAGTACAAGGCTAAATCGGTACCCTACTCCAGGCTCAGGCTCACTAGACAGCTATGCTGGCATAACTTGAGGTGGAGTATCAAAACATCCTTCCCAAAAAAAATATGTCTTGAGGACAAGACATCCTTTTAAAAGGTGGGATAATGTTAGCAAGTCAAAGGGCAGAACAAATCATACCGGCAACATATCGGTAGGGAACTGTGGTACTGGCATAAGGTAGCAACTACAAAGAAAGGGGCACATGCCTTCATAAGAATGTATATATGTAATATATAGATAGACAGAAAAGAGTAGGAGGATATATACGAAGGAAGATATATGTAATGAGATACATGAACTACCGAAGGAGAGACTAGACCTGCCCTTTTGTACCTATTATAAGATAATAGATATATATCGGAAGGAGTTATAAGGACCTATGTGTGTATTATGAATATATCTGAATAATTTATTTTATGTTTTATGTTGATGTACGTAATGGATGCTCTATAGGTTCCTGTTGCATGCTTGTTTCTCTTACTATATCCTCTGGGGTATAAACTGACTACACAAGGAACACCATAGTACAGATCCTTTTGGACTATGTTGCCCCTCCAATTCCCTTTCCAACACTGTTGATCCTACTTTGTGTGTGTTTTCACAATTTCAAAACTTTTCTTACCATTGGAAGAAAAAGTAAAGAAGTTGATGAATATGATAGATAAAAAATGAGATATTCTTTATAGAAAGTAGCTATGAACAATATGGTTGTGCTTGGAAGTATTAGTGGCTTTACATATATATAAATAAATAAAAATGGTGGATTTGATGTTGACATTGGCTAAAATGTGTGAAAATCCCCCAGCTTCTAATAAGGTATTTCTTATTAAAAATTTATTTAATATGAATATATGTTAGAAGGCGAGTTTGTTGTTGATCATTTAAATGAGTTTAACACAGTCACTATTCAGTTAGGTTCTGTAAATATAACCTTTGATGATGAGGTTAGGTTTCTCTCAATTTTGTGCTCATTTCTAGAAAGTTGGAATAATTTGCTCATAGTTGTGATTAATTTTATTTCTAGTTCAAGCACTTTAAAGTTTTATGATGTTGTTGGTGTTATCCTTATCAAGGAAATGTGAAAAAAAAATCTAGGTGAGACATCAAGTAATGCTTTGAATGTAAAGAATAAGGGAAGACAAAGGGAGAGAGGAAATACCTAAACAAATTGTGGGAAGTCTAAGAATATAAAATCAAAATCCAGAGGAAGGATGGAGTGTTGGCATTATGGAAATAAAGGACACCTGAAGAAATAAGGTTGGTATCGAAAGGGAAAACAAGGAGTTGGACAACAAGAAAATAGTAAGGAAGCAAATGTAGTAGGTGATGTGTTACAAGAAACTTTGATCCTTTCAATAGATAATTGTATTTTTGTTAGACTTAGGGGCTTCATTTCATGCCCCACCCCATAGGAAATATTTTCTACATTATGTTCAAGGATATTTTGGATAGATTTATTTGGGTGATGATGAACCATGTAAACTTATTGGAAAGGGAAAGATACAGATAAAATTACTAAATATAAACCAATGGTTGTTGAGATAGGTAAGGCATGTTCTTAATTTGAGAATAAATCTAATTTAAAAAGGACAATTGGGAAGTGAAGGTTGTACAGTCACATTTACAAATAATTTGTGGAAGGTCACAAAAGGAGAATTGGTAATAGAAAAAGGGGAAAAGGTATATACATTGTGTTTATGAACTTGTAATTCTAATTTTTCTATTGCCTTAACTTCTCTAGGATAAAATACAACATCGTGGCACCATAGGCTTGGGAACATAAGTAAGAAGGGGATGAGAATTCTCAACTCAAATATTTGTTTGCTAGGTTTGAAGCAGGTTGATTTGGATTTCTTTGAAAACTGTTTATGGAAAATAGAAGAGTAAGATTTCGCAAAGTTGATAAGAGTGAAAATTTAGAGCTTGTGCATTCAAATGCACGGGGACTAGCTCAAGTATCATCTCTTAGTGGCTCTTATTATTATGCTTCTTTTATTGATTATGCAACTAAAAAATGGGTTTATTTCATTAGAAGAAAATATGATCTCTTTGACACTTTTAAGAAATAGAAAGCTTTGGTTGAGAATGAGACAAGAAATAAATTGAAGTGTCTCAGATTAGATAATGGAGGTGAATACTGTAGTAATGATTTTGATAGTTACTATTCATACCATGGGATTTATAGATAGAAGAATATTCCAAGAACATCACAAGAAAATGGTCTTTCAGAAAAGGATGAATAGGACAATCATAGAGTGTGCAAGGAGTATGAGAATGCATGCAGGATTGCCATTACATTTTTTGGTAGATGTTGTGGATATTTTTTTTTACTTAATAAAAACAAGGCCCTCAATTTTATTGGATGGTGGTATTCCAAAGGAGGCATGGATAGGTAAAAAGATAAGCTACTCATTTCTAAAAACTTTTGGTTGTGAAGCATTTTTCCATATTGATATAAAAAATAGAATAAAGCTTGAGGAAAAATCAAAGAAGTGTAGTTTGGATATGGAGTTAATTATTTTGGTTATTTCTTATAGAATTATGAAAATCAAAAAATAAATAGGAGTACAAAAGTGATATTTAATGAGAAGTTCATGTACAAAGATCAATTGTAGGTAAAGAAACAAGAAAAGGAAAACATAGAATATATGGTGTGTGATGAAATCTTGGAAAATGTAGTTCCATAGAATACCAGAAAATCAAAATGGTCAACTATAAGAACAATGGGTACCTCAAACTCCTGCAAGATGATCTACTAGATTAAGTAGATCCTTTGAATGATAGTCTCTTCCATTATATTATGTATTTTTTATTGATTATGGTGAACCAAAAAGTTATGAAGAAGAAATGCAGGTAGAAACTAGAAAAAAGTGGGAACAAGGCATGAAAGAGGAGATGGGCTCTTTAGTAAATAACTAGACTTGGGACTTGGTTGAATTTCCTAAAGGTAAAAGAGCATTGCAAAGTAAATGGGTTTATAGGAAGAAGGAAGAAGATGGAGGAAAAAGGAGCTACAAGGTAAGACTTTTTGTCGAGGTTTTTGCATATAAAAAAGGTATAGATTTTGATGAAATGTTTTCTCCTATTGTTAAAATGACATCAATTAGAACTATTTTAAGTCTAGTGGCAGTAGAGGATCTACATCTTGAATAATTAGATATAAAAATAATTTTATCCATGGGGATTTGGTGGAAGAAATTTATATGCAACAACCATAAGGGTATGGGGTCAAAGGGAAGGAAAACTTAATGTGCAAGTTGAAGAAGAGCTTGTACGGCCTAAAGAAAGTTACACGGTAGTGGTATTTAAAATTTGACATTTTTATGATGGAACAAGGTTATAGTAGATGTCATTTTTATTATTGTGTTTATTTCAAGAGACAAATCATGGAAGCTATATTATCTTGTTATTGTATGTAGACAAAATGCTCATTATAGGGTCTAACATGTAGGATATATATATAATCAAAATAAAATTATCCATTTCATTTGCGATGAAGGATTTGAGTGTTTTAAAGAAAATCCTTGGTATGATAATAACAAGGGATAAGAAAATTTGCATATTAAAATTGTCTCAAAGTGAGTACATGGAGAAGGTGATGAAATTATTTCAAAATGAAATGTGTCAAATCAGTTAGTACACCTTTTCCCAACCATTTCGAATTGACCAAGGTGATGTGTCCCAAGACACATGAGGAGGTGGACTACATGTCCAAGGTTCCATACTCATTGGTAGTTGAAAACTTGATGTATGTCATAGTTTGTACAAGGCCAAATATTGCACATGCAATGGAAGTTGTGAACAAGTATATGGAAAATCTGGATAAAGAGCATTGGAATGAATTAAAGTGGATTCTTAGGTATTTGGGAGGTACTACTACCTAGGTATTATATTTTGGAGATTTCATTTCTACGCTATAGGGATATGTTGATTCAAATTTGGTATGTAATATAGATATTAGGAGGAGAACCACAAGGTATATTTTTACTATAGGTGGAACAATGGTAAGTTGGATTTCAAGGTTGTAGAAGGTTGTTACACTTTCAACAATAGAAGCAATGTATGTTGCTACTATAGAGGCTAGTAAAGAGATTATTTTTTTACAGAGGTTTATGGGGGAATTGGGAAAGAAGTAGGAGGATACCAAGTTATATAGTGATAGCTAGGGTGTCATTCATCTTACAAAGAACTCAACTCTTCATTCTAGACTAAACATATCTAGCCTAGGTATCATTTCATATGATCAATTTTGGAAGATGGACAATTAAAGCTAAAAAATACACACTAGCTAAAATCCAACAAACATGTTGACAAAGGTAGTAACTAGAAAGAAACTGATTTCCTGCTTAGTTTCAATTGGTCTTCAAGGATTATGGTGTAGAGGAGAAACTTGTCAAGTCCAAAGTTGGAACCTAGTCTAGTGGGAGTAGTAGCGGTGGAATTGTTGTAATTAGTCTCCAAGTGCTTGAGATTGTTGGTGGAGCCAGATTATCTTCATGGAGTTGCTATGATCAGTCTCCAAGTGGGAGATTGTTGGTTATGGATCTTGATACTATTGATTCTGGAGCTTATTTCATCATGGGGAGGGAGGTGGGTTGTAGGGAGGGTACCCACCCTACAAGGTTTAGGGAGGATGGACCCCTATTAGGGATTTGGGGGAATATCCCCAAAATCCATATTTGATATGTATTTATTCATATTAAATCTATACCATTCATCATTAGGTCACAAATATGACAATAGAGATTATGTTAGTTTTTCTTTCCCTAAAAGGAAACCCCCTTTTATGAGGGCATTATATTACAGCTGAGTATTTATGTTGTATTATATTATGAGAGGAGATTATGATATAGGGAAGAATAAGTTACACCAGATGTGTTGTAGGTTGTATCCCTTAATATTGTTGGACGAAATAAAGGAAGGACTAATTTTTTCTCCATGGACATAGCCCATATTGGGTGAACCATGTATACCTATGTCTATGTGTTTTGTGTTATTTTTATATTTTATTTTTACATTCAATTTATTATATATTGCTATACGATCCTATTCCTAACAATTTGTATACTTACTTTCCTTTTAGTAGCATCCACCTTGAACATGTTAAAGAGTTTTGAGTCTCCCTTGTCAACATAGTTTTTTCTTAAATGAAGAAACCAAATTTATTGAAAGAGCATGTAAGGAATCATCTTTATTTTTTTAATCAATGGTTTGCTAATAATAGGATGTACCTTGTGCCCTTTTTTATTAAGTACAAATTTATCAAAACCATTTTAGGTATAAGAGAAACTAGGAGCATGATTTTTGTAATGGTCACTACTTTAATGTTATTATTACCTCACAAAGTGTCCCTATAGGATATGACATTTATATACATGTATCCCATGCTCTCTAAGAGAGATATATGACCAATGTTGATTTTATCCCCATAATTAACAAGATTGCATTTAATGCATGTGCCATAGATCCATGATTAAAAATACAAGGCGAAATCAACTCTTCTTGTTAGCTCAACATCCATGGGAATTTCCTAAGATAAAAAGAAACTAGAATTATGTGATTATGTGTTATATGGGATCAAATTGAGTTCCACTTGATTTTATTTGGGAGGTGGGGTTATGTTAGTAAGATATTTTAGTATAATCATTTTTAAAAGTGTTGCATGATGAAAGGAACGGTTTCTTAGAATATATAAAAAAGATATTTTCCAAAGTCCAATCAAGGTCATCAACCAAACTTAAATAGTATCATTTGGAATTGGAATAAAGTCTATTATTGATATTGTTTGTCTGTGGTTTTTTGTCTTTAAGATCGTAAGGTTTTCTTGGAAATACTTGTTTTGAATTAGCTCAATTAATCTAAGAATCTTTTTTTTCTTTTAATTCCCAACTATCTTGACTCATCTGATTCTTTAGAATGAGTAGCATCATTTTATTTTGAGATAATTTGTTTAGAGCTATATTTCTTGTCAATTTTTAGGAAAAGGATATTGGTAGATCCTTAAGTTCAAATTTAGAGCCCGACAACTAGCCCTTGTCATCTATGATATGGATTTTCTCATGGAATGAGGAACATATCTATAAATACACATATTTTCTTCTCTAGGTGGTCAATTATGAATCATTGGTAATCCTCACATGACAGGTTCTCTTGTGAAATATACAATACGTATTAGGGTCAAATTCCTGAGGCTTTTGATATAGATTGTATCTATTTTTTGTATGACAGCTCATTTTTTAAATTTTTTTGCTCAATTATTTCTTGGGGGATAGTCAACAACATCAAAACCTTTATTGCTTGACTTTTCATAATTATAATCTCTACCATAGTTATTGTAGTTATTGTTGTTGTTATTATGTGGTGGGATATATATAACCCCATTAGTGATATAATTATGATTATTCTTCAAAATATATAGTGTTGAGTGGTTATTTTTATTATTTTCATGGGTGACCAATCTTCCATTGTCATTATATTCCTTCCTTCTACTATTAATGGTGACTTGGTCTATCCTAACAACACTCCCAAGAGCCTCTTCATATGATTTATTGGAGATTTTCTAAACCTCTTCCAATTTTTCCCTAGTGAAGGTGTGTAAGAAGATATCACATATCTCCCTATGGTCCATATTTGATGCACTAGTTGATGAATAGATGGCTTTCCTCTATCATGCGATGAAATGTGCAATTGACTCATTTGACACTCCAAAATTCTTAAACTATTGTATAATTCATCTACTTGTTCATATTAAATACAATGAAAAAATTACCAAAGTTTTTATAGAGAATGTATAAATGTCTCAAGAATTTGGTAATACCAATCCAAGGCT
Organism: Sequoiadendron giganteum; assembly: GCA_007115665.2. Lineage (NCBI taxonomy): Eukaryota > Viridiplantae > Streptophyta > Pinopsida > Cupressales > Cupressaceae > Sequoiadendron > Sequoiadendron giganteum. The sequence goes on from CM021106.1 coordinate 413,966,671, forward strand.
ATTCCTTCTAATGTATTTTAAAAAAATCTCACAATGTTCAATCTCATCCTAAGGAAGGAGTTCTCAAATTATTGTAGTGTATGCCTCAATATGGGATTTGTGATCTACCACTCCTTTGCATTTAGGTAGTTCAAGAAGTGATTGAGGAAAAATGAAATTAATAATTGTGTGATCTAGAGGCTCATTGATATATTCAAGGTATATCCCTAAAAAGGGGTCATGTGTGGAAGGAATTATCCATTAGAATATGAGCCATATGAGTGGAGCTTACTATTGGCCTCCTCTAATGGTTTAATAACTAATTCCTTAAAGCTATAACTTAGAGATTAGATATCTGTACCAAGTAGCTATTTTGCTCATCATGAAGGTACATTTCATTATCAACCCAGGGATGTGAACTTGAAATGGGTCAGCACTATCTATGCACTAGGACTCAATTGTAGTCATCCTTATCCTATAACTAGAGAGAAAATAGTACTGAAAGTGAAATGCTTGAAAGGAATTAGCATAAGTACTAAGCATAAATCAACAACTAAACTGAACTTAAATGAATTACAGAAACAAAAGTCTTAGTAAACAGACATGAAGTTACTCTGTCTGCCTTAGTTGCAGGAATAGACATAGAACGAAGTTCCAATGGCTACAAGAAAAAACAACTACTAAGACTATAACTAATTGTTGAACATAAAAGTAACTACTAAACTGAATGGATGGAATTCTAGCCAAGTGGGGCCCCTTGAATGAGTCTTCCCAAAACTAACTCAGATGCAAAAAATTAAAGTATCATTTTATTCATTGAAAACATTGTTACATAATAACAACAACATGATTGTATTCCTTCAAATTGAAGATGAAAGTACAATATCAGAACATCGAACCCCCTGAAGAGGGACATATGATCATTATTTATAGATGAAAAGCTTCTAACTAGCTAACTAACTAATTGGGTAGTCAATTCCAATAGACTAGGAGGATGCCATTTATTGAAAGCATGAAAAAGAGGAAGGAGGTTATGCATGCACAAGATTTAGTCAAACCATTCTTGCCTCAATGAGGATCCAACATAACAAAACCTCCTAAATCTACTCAACTAATAGACATGGTCATTTAAAGTTCATTTATCACTCCCACACGAGCTAGAAGTTTCCAACCATTGACCTCTTCAATGTCCATCTCTTTTTTACTCTTTCATCAATCGGGCAACTAGCATGAACTTCTTCCACCTTGCAAGCTCCATTTATATTTGCATCTTAATCTGAACCTGCATTATGACATTAGTGTGCACAAGACAATTGTATATCCATAATCACCTTAGAATAACATTCATTCAATCACATGTAAGATTAATATAGATATATCACATAGCAGGTTAATACCATCAAAAGTTACAGGGATAACTTCATGTCTAGAGTTCATAAGTTTAGGGAAATAACATAGAAAGTATTAGTAACTAGGTGCTAAAACCCCGTATTATTAATAAACATATGATAAATCCTAACAAAAATGAGTCATTATTTGGACTCATCACTTACTACACATGTTATATTTGTAAATGCATTTCAAGTTGTTGAAACCTAGAGAAAACTAAATAATTTGGTAGGAGTATACTTAGAGCTTGAAAACTAGTGGGATTGTTTGATTTTAACTTTACACCATAGGAACCCCACCTAATTGATTTAAGTTTTCCATATTAAATAATGAGGGAAAGGGAGGCATGAAAGCCTTGCTAATTGCATTACATAAGTAAAATTTGGCATAGAAGATAGTTGAGTTACCCCTTATCCTTTTTCCTTTGTACCAACAAAAAAATGATTAGGACAAGGCTAGTTCCTTAGAGACCTTATTCTTTCATTCAATTGGGCCAAATTATGTAGCAATTCAGTACCCCCAACCTCAAGAGTCTTGATTTTTCAGAATAATGTATCTATAATTCCTTTAGGGGTTGCATCTTGTATATTTCATATCTTTCCACAATGGGGTGGGTTCTATTTAAAGTGCAGGAATTGAGTATCCCCATTTATTGTTTTTTCAAGTTGAGTTTTGAGTCTCCTTGTCTAGGTACAAATTTGGTTGTTTTGGAAAATTATTTGGAGGGTTATTCATTATACTTGATATTTCATAAGATTTATTTCAAGATGATCAACCTTATATATTTATATAGTCATGTACATGTAGGTAGCCAAGCTATGCTCCTATATCCTAATCCCCAATTATAGTAGGACACAACGAGCTCTTAGTTTTCCCAAGCTTGGTTATAAAATGGACACTTGATAATATCCTAATATAGGGTTGTCAAAAGTCGTGAATTCTTGGCCGAATTAGGAGTTTTTATCATGCTTTAACTCCCCACCATCTAAGTCAATATCCTTGTAATCCTACCTATTATAGATAGTTTTCATGTATCAACATGGTTGTACTAGTTGAATGAGGGAGGGATAGCTTTATTGGAGAAACTATGTCCATAAGGAACTATTGATACTAACATATTGATTCAATTAGATCTTTATTTTTTCAAGTGATACATTTTGATGTTGACTTGTTTTCTATAAGGGGTTTTTGAAACCTATGAGTGATCCTATTGTTTAAGTTTCATTTTAATAAATGAAAAACCAATATGTATGCAATCAAATTACTATCTTTTTATTATTTTCTAAAAATAAATCTTTCAAGTGCACTAATTAGCTAATAAATTAAATATGTTTCTTCTTTGTAATTTTCAATGAATGTAACTAAATGAATTGAATTTTCTTAAACACAATATCTATAGTTTATTTTATAAGTTTTCTTCTTTTAAATTTTCAATGAGTGAAACTAAATGAATTGAGTTTTCTTAAATACAATCTCTATAGTTTATTTTTTATTTTCTACTTGCTGAAATAATTTTATTGTTTTGATTATTGAAAATGAACAAATCGAACTTTCAAATAAAGATAACTTATTTTTGCAAATATTTTGAATTGATAGAGTATGTTGAAGCAAATAAAAGAAGATTATAAATCTATTATAATCTAAGAAAGCAATAACATAATCTAAATCTAACCAATAAGAAAGAAAAAAAAGTTTCATATTTTAGAAAAAATTATGATTTAATAACTACTTTAAAATACTCTTTGGAAGGAAGTTTTTTATAAAAATAAATAAAAGGGGAATTTTTATGAAGCTTCAATGGAGCCTCTTTGAAGTTGTTGTGGCTTGTGTCTTCAAAGGGTCCAAATTTTGTGTTGTATTCTCCTCTCTAATTTTAGGGTATTCCTCTCAATGAAAGAGAGGAAGGGAAGATATAATTTTATAAAGACATTGAAGATTTCTTGGAAGATGGTATGGAAGCTTAAGAAGCTTCAAAAGCTATATGAGAAGGTTCAAAACCTAGAAGATATTATGATGAAACATGGTTTGGATTAGAGGGAGGATTGTAGACCTATGAAAGTGGGATCTTATTCCTACTTTAAAGGAAAATATATAGAGCTTCTTTATAAAATTATGTAGAGCCAACCAAATGAAAACAAGGATACCAACTCAAATGCACAAGGCATGGGTTGTTTAGATAGGAAAATGAATTATGAATCAATGGGAAATTAAAATCACTCAATGAAGAGAAGATAAATAATTAGGAGTGAATCATGTCACTAGGACTTGAGAAGATTATCATTTAAAGGCTAATCTAGAAGAGAGATTGTCAAAATTGAAGATTCACGTGTCAATCAAACATGACAAGTCCACCCATTTTGGTAAGGTGGGTCACCTATTTTACTAGGGTAGGTTGCCAAGGTTACTACAACTTTACTTGTGTCACCTAGGAAACCCTAGGGTCTCTCAAGTTCCCTTATAGCTGAAGGTGTAGAAACTCAATTTCAAAAGATTGAAAAAATGTGTGGGTTGAGTAAACAATTTAAAATGATGTTAAACACATGATATATGATTTTAAATATGAAAAAGGCTTCCATTCAGATGGAAAAGTTGTGATAAGAAATTAATTAAACCACATGAGTCGTGAATTAGACCACCAAATCATCATTAAACCATCATTTATATCCATACAATTTTGGGCATTTGTAATCTCAAAAATTACTATTTTTAAATATAATCATAAAATATTAATCAAATTTATAAAATAAATCTTTACCTCCATACTCATGCTAAAAGTGAATCACTAACCTTTTCTTTATTATTTTAAAAATCATTTACTATTGTTATTGTTCTCTTAACTACTTTATTATAGAAGATTTATTACTCTTCTTCTATTTTAGAATGATTTATTAAGAAAAAGGATTATTAAGTGGCCAATATCTCTTAGTGACAAAAGATACTCATTGCCTAGTTGAGGACTAACTCACATTATCTTTGGTATGTAACATGTAGGTTGAAAAGGCCAAAAGAGGTTTGAGAAGAGAGGTTGTGTGTAATTTTCACATCAAGAACAATGGAAACAACAAAAAAAACTCTATTATGGATTACAAGGCATATAAAGATATTTAGATCAAGTACACAGTTAACTTTGTAGAAACTTATTTTCAAGATTTATGTAGTTAGGAGAAGGTTGAGAGAATGTGAGATTTCTTTATCAAATTGAGGAACCAAAGATCAAAACTTCATAAAGAAAAAATAGTAGGATCTATGGTGCAAGAACGTTGTAGCTCCATCCAAATAATTTTGTTTCTTTTCTTTTTGTTTTATGTTTTTGATTGATTAAGCAAGGAAAGGGCCTTGATCCCTTACATTAGCAGCACATTAGTCCAAAGAACAACATCCAAACAAAATAGCAAAATAGAGGAAGTGGAACAGAAGGAGAACCACTTCCCCAAACCAACCAACCAAAAAACATTAACTTATACCAACCACATCAAAAATTATAAACCTATCAAGCATCCCATACAGATATAACAAGTCCATATTAACATCCATCCAGATAAGGGAGCACAATTATTCCAAGCATCCTCCAAGAAGTTAGTTTTGAGGCCATTTCCAATTCTCAATTTTGCTCCTTTTGTTAGAGTGCCTCTAATATTTAACAAATTATTCCAAAAAAAAAACAATAGGGGAGATCCTTTTTCCTAAGGAAACAACCCACGTCCTTATTTCTCAAGTACTTGGCCCACAGAATCTAAACCCAATCCTTTTCCCCTTCCAAAATAAACCATCCTATTTTTTCCACAAGAGCTTTATTGAACATTTTTATCCTTCTTATACCCAATCCGCTAGCCCTCTTCAAAGTGCAAACACTATCCCATCTAACAATTTTCATTATTTTACTCTCTTCCACACCCAACCATAAGAATCTTCTTTGAATCATTTCAATTTTCTCAGCAATATAGGCTAGAATGTTAAAGAGGGAGAGATAATAGACTAGTATGTTTTGTAAAGAATCTTTTAAGAGTTGAACTTTCCCAACAAAACTTAGCAACTTTCCCTTCCACCCAGCCAACTTCTTTTGTATCTTTTCCACAATATAATTTCAGTAATTGTTGTTAGGTTTTCTTGAAATTAAAGGTAAACCAAGGTAGGTAGGTGGTAGTTCAACCTCCTGACAACCGAGAACATTTATAACTTTATCTTTAACAATCTAGATGGTATTTAAAAAGTAGGTTTTACTTTTCTAATAATTTATAAATTGACCAAAAACTCTAGCATATTTCTCCATAACCTCTTTCCATTGTCTCGCTTCTAGGATAGAAGCCTCCCCAAGGAGGATAGTGTCATCAAAAAATTATTGATGAGAACCAGGGGGGAGGGATGAAGCAACACAAAACCATTTCAATTCTTTATTAGCAAGCTATTTTTGAAAATGTTGGCCCAAGGCTTCAACAACAATGAAAAATATGTAAGGAGATAATGGGTCAGCTTGTCTCAGACCACGACCACAACAGAAGAAGCCTTGCGGAACCCCATTAATCAAGACTGAATACTTAGGAGTAGTAACACAAGATCTGATTAAGTTGAGAAATTTTCCTTTGAATCCAATTTTTTTGAGAATAGCAAACAAAAAATTCCAAGAGACCCGGTCATAGGATTTATAAATATCCAGTTTCAAAGCCATACCTTTTTTTTTACTAAGGTCCATAGAATGGAGCACCTCATGAGTATAAATAGTTGCATCCAAAATTTGTCTTCCCTAAACAAACCCCTTCTAGTTAACATCAATCATCTTATTCAAGACTAATTTTAGTCTCTTAACCATTATCTTAGAACATATCTTATAAGTGTTGTTACATAAACTAATAGGTCTATAGTTGTTCATAGAAGTAGCCTCATTTGTTTTAGGGATAAGCACTATAAAGGTGGTGTTCATCTGATTTAAAATCCTTCCCGATCTAAAGAAATCCCTAACCACATTGAATAGGTCTGAGGAGACAATATCCCAATATACTTGGAAAAAACTTGGAGGAAAGCCATCTGGCCCCAGCACTTTAAAAGCACTAAAGGAGAAAACTATCTCCTTAACTTCATTCATAGAAAAAACTTTAATCATTTCTTTTAAATCTTGATCTGTGATGACATACAGAATCACCTGTAGAAAGTCCTCCAACTCAACATTATCCACCATAGGCAATTCAGGAAAAATTGAGAAGAAGAGACAACCTCCTTTGCAATGTCCTCCTCCCTGTCAAGTCTTATCCCATTAAGGGTATCTAAAAATATAATCTCATTTCTACCTTTGTGTTTTAAAGTAGACTGATGAAAAAACTTTGTATTTTTGTCTCCTTCCCTCAACCATTGAATTCTTGATTTCTGTTTCCAAAAAAAAACTTCCTTTTTATTTATTTTATACCATTGAGATCTAAGCTCCCTTTCTTGATTACAAGTCTCATCAACCATAATCAGACCTAGTTCCATCAGATTTTGGATCTCCTTAATTTTTAAGCTTAAATCTTTTTTGTTGGTAAAAATATTCCCAAACAAATACTTATTCCAACCTTTAACATTCTCTTTAACCTTTTTCAGCTTTTGAGCTAAGCGGTACATGGGAGTACCACCATAAGGCTCAGCCTTCCACCATTCTTCAACCAAGGATTTGAAGTCTGAATGAAGAGACCACATGATTTCATATGTGAAAGGAAAGGGTCCTTTAACAATTTTGTCTTCCCACCCAAGGAGGAGAGAACTATGATCCGAACATGTTCTGGGGAGAGCAATAAGAGTGAGATTATGCAAAATATTCCAATTAGAGGAAACAATAATCTATCCATCTTAACTTGGATTAAATGACTACCCCATCTCCTATTTGTCCATGTAAAAGGAGATCCATTCAAAAGAATGTCCATTATCCCCATAGAGTTGAGGAAGCCCAATAATTCCATCATGCTATCAGAGAAATCCATAAGATCTCTGCTCTTTTCTAAAGGATATAAAGAGGAATTCAAATCCCCTCTAAGAATACAAAACTCCTCCTTTATATTGATAATGATACACTCAAGCAAGTTCCATAGGTCAATCCTATCTATTCATGAGTTAGGTCCATAAATATTAACCATATTCCACTTGACCGAAGTAATAGTATCTTCCATATAGACTATAAAAAAATTCTTATTGCAAAAATTTATCCTTCCAGCAAGCCTGGAAGGGTTCCAACACATCACAATCCCCTTGAGACTCCCTCAACATCACTTACTTCAAAATTAGCACTAGGCCAGAGCCACTTAATCACCTTTTCAAAATTCTCTCTTTTCATTTTAGTTTCCTATATTAAGAGAACATTTGGTTTCACATCTGCCAAATAGGCTTTCAACAAATGCTATTTATAGGGGCCATTAATTCCCCTCACATTCCAATACAATAGACACATAAGAGCAAAAGGGAGAAGCAGTATCAACATGATACTACTAAAGACTGAGAGATCTCCCCCTACTTTTTGGTTTTACTCCCAGCCAGGGAGTCAAGAGTTCTTTGCTTTCCTGCAGCCACATCTCTAGATGTATCTGTCTTCCTTGAATCCTTTGAGAGAGGTCTACCCACTTTGTTGTTTCCTCCCACATTCAATTTTTTCTTTTTTCTTGATTTTGTATTTATCCATTCCTCATCCACAACACCCTCATTTTGGCGGGAGTCGAGAATCAACATAATTTTCTTGGCTTCATCATTACTTTCTTTTTCATGTTTATCTTTTGGAATTTGACCATCTACCAATCCCAAGCCTGCCAGAGTGAGCTCAGGGGAGGAAGTCAAAAATATTTCCAATTGGCTTTCTATCTCACCTTCCTCTAGTGTTTCCTTCTATTCCACCTAGATTTTACAATCAACTCCCTCCATTTCTATGAATATTTTTGCAGGTTATTCAACTTTTGAATACCCTTTTGTGGTTCAAGGTATTTTTCCAAAGAGGGCAAGGAGGTAAACCCATCACCACCACCCTTAGAAAGGACCTTTTTAGAGTTGTCAATGAGAGCACACACATTCAAAGATTGGCCCTTAGCTTCGTTCATAATTTGAGAAGGCTCCACCACCTTATCGGAAAACAACAAATCCGGGTTAGAACTTGGTGTAGCAGGCTCCTTTATCAGGTTCATTGAAGCCACATTTTTCAAGGGGGAGCTTACTAAGACTCCAAGCTATGTTTTTTTAGGTTCAAGAGGGATTTTTTTACAAGTATCTTGTAAATGGCCAAACTTATTACAAGCTTGATAGAAAACCATAGCCTTCTCATATTCCAATGACTGGACCCATCTATCAAATTTTGATTTAGATGTCACAAAGGTGGGAAGAACTGTATTAACAACCAAATTCACACACATTCTAGCATATACTAGTCGAGACTTAAGAAGAGTTACTTTATCCACCATAACCAACGTACCAAATGAATCAACAATACCTTTAAAAACATTTTGGTGCCAAAATTCCAAAGTAAACCAGGGAGCCTAACCTAAGTTGGGGAAACTTTACCCAAGTTTGTAGAGGCATCAAATCCTAGTTTCCACTTACATAGGGACAAAATATTCTTAAAGATTCTATGTAAAGCCCAGGGGCCTCCTGTGAGGACCTAAATCATATCCTCAAGGATAAACAAAGTAAATAAAAATAAACCTTTAGGCATAGCACTGACAAAGACGCTACCCTTGAGATTCCAAGTGTCAGTGGTCCACTTATGTACCTAGTCAATATTAGGGTGAGCAACAAATAATTTTCCAACCAAGGATAACTTCAGACCATCGATTGCATCATTTAGGATTACATTTGGGACATCCACTTCATCCCCTCCACAATGCTAAAAGAATACAAGGACTCTTGGGGTGCATTTTTTGAAACCTTCCCTCCCACAAGCTTATCCACATAGGAAACAAGGTCCTTGCAGTCCAAAAAAGTGTCCCCTCCCCTAGAATTTGAAACATGCCCTTCCTTACCCCTGGGATTTGAAGCATGTGACCCACCAGGCATATTTTTAGATTCCCCCAAAAATGAAAGAGATGAGGTAGCTCCCTAGGAAGGAGCAGAGTGCATAGGTGGGGGAGCCTTGATAGGGCCCCCGCCAGGCCGAATCATTAGAAACACAAAAACACAAATTTTTTTTTAAAAAAGGGCACGCACAGAGCTCACAGTCAAGTTCTTTTGTTTTATGTTTACAAGCATGAGTATTTCTAGTTTTTGTCTTTAATTTTTCTCAATTAGAATTTTGGTAGGACCTATCTAGCATAACTCCTTTAAAATATCATTCACTTATGATGCTAGCAATTAAAGTTATGGTGATGGTTTTAATGGTTGAGTGGATTCCTTAATTATTTTCCACCATCTATGCTATTTTGAGTTCATAATTATCCATGATGTAAAGTCATTCCTTTTGGGTTTCCTTGTAGTGGATAAATTCATTTTTTATAGGAATGCATTTGGATAGAGAAAATGTGTTTTTCCATATACTAGGTGTGAAAATTTGGTAAGATGGATATTGATGGTAGACCCTAGTTCTAGTATATGTAATAAAAATTTAGAGAAAATCCTACAAACCAATAGTATGTAAGATCATTTTTATTGAATTTTGTATTATCACCTGTATTAAGGATCCAAGGTTTATGTGACTATGGTTGTAGGATGTTCTTGAAAATACTCCATATCCAACTAAATGATTCATGAATATTATTTTGAATTTTATCTCCTCCCATCAAGAGTGCCATCATCTACATATCCCACTTTTCCTTCAAATGAATACTCCATTTTATTCGTCACTTGCAATACATTTTTTTTAAATATTGTCTCACCTTTCAACTTCTTTCCTCATGCTAAAATCACCAAACTCAACTAAGAAAAAGATGCAGCCATAACAATAGGTCAATTATGAATATTACACCACACAAACTCTACCAGTAATAAGAGGTTGAAATGCCTCTAAAAATATTAATATGACAATGATTTTTTAATCTGATAGCAATTTTTCTATATCTTCTTTGTATTAGCCACCAGTGCTAAATAAAGGAAGTGTTTAAAATAAGTGCCTCTTGTTATAAAGTCCCATTTACAAGTGAGAGAACAGTTATAAATACCACTATTTAAGACCTGAAATGCCAATCTCTGCCTACTGCTAAGATCAAATACAATCATGTACCTTTTAAGCTTCTTTCTCAAATGCAATTGAATCATACTCATTGGGTAATAATTTTGTGTGCATAGTTCACAAATTTGAGCCAATGAAATAATAATTTTTACAACAAACTCCATTATTTAACCAAACACCCCAAAATATTTTCTCCATTGCATCTTCCAACACCTAGTTGGAATAAATTCCACTTCCACCAATTTCATTCAACATCCTTCGTACCTCTAGTGGATTTGGATCAACCATAAACTAAATCCTTCCTCTTAATTCTTCTTTTCCACCATTTCCTTCCTATTTTCATGGGATTCAACCCATAAACTATCCATCTCCACTAATCATCTTCACCATAAAATTTATTAAAAATAATTATTTCCTCTTTTGTACCTACATACAACACTTTATTAGTATCATTATGCAACTCATAAATATTTAACACCTTTTCTTTATTCTTTTCTTCTTCTACTTCATTCTCAACAATAAGAGTATCTCAATGTGAACAATCACACAAATCAGTCAACTCATCAATATTATTCACCTCTTATTCTTGAGCAAAGAATATTCATCAACTTTACAATCAAGTATAGGTTCTTCATTAACTACTAACTCCAAAGGAACTTCTACTGCAACACTCTTATCTTCTATAGCATGTACTTTTGTCACCATTTTCTCTTTTATATTATTGTCAAGTAAGAGGAATTTTTCTTCTTTATTTTCACCTTTCTTCATATCTACAAACAAATCAATGTTAGGCAAAATGATTTTTTCATCATCACCCATCTCTGCTACAACTTCATCCATCAACACATCCATGCCTTTAGAAAGACATTTTTTACTACAACCACATTCTTTTCTACTTCATGTCATTTATATGACTTTCTCCATCATTATTGATCATGTCTTCTATAACTTCTACAAGCTGCATAGCCTCCAACCTATCCAATCTCAAATGGATGTCCATCTACTTAAGAATTTTCTCCTTTCGGTACTATATTCTCTTCTTTTGGTATTGATCCATATCTATCTACACAACTGGCCTCTTTAAGACCACAATTTACCTCTTTTTCAAAGACATTTTCACCTACAACAACTCAATCTCAGTCACAACTATCCTCTACCCAACAAGGTCATTGTAAGATGCACACTCTCAAAACCCCCTCTAACCACCTTCCAATGTGAAGGAAACAAGGACAACTTCTACCTAATACTATTGTTATTGAAGGACAACCAACACATTACTCATTCCTTTTACCACCATTTTCTCTTACATCTTTATATTTCCTCCTCAACACATATCCTAATTATCAACTTGATCTAATACCAAATTGATGCAGTCTAGGAACATATACCCAATAAAGGGAAACCAATCCAAGTAGCTCATCTCACCCATAATTTATTATTTCAATAGTTGGGAAAATATTTAACATATTATCACCAGATTTTACCAACTATATAATTTTATAAATTTAATATATTCTGACAAATGAGATAGAAAATCACAATATTCAAAATTTTCTAATAAAATATCACTTAAACATGGATCTTGTTGACCCAAACCAAATTTTGTGCTTCATTAAGGCATTTTGCTTAAAATGGTCTAAACCTTGTTAAAATGATGTCAAAACATAGTTTTTGGGCAAATCAAGTATGGACTTTGAGTCAGTGTGATGCCAAGAAGATACTGGCAAAATTTGAAAAAAATGAAAATTAGGGTTTCTAGACCCCTGTTTTTAGGGCAAAAACCCTAAAATTTGAAACTTGTCATAATTGTCTGAAAAAGTTTTGATTGGCTTATTTTGCTTCATGATCACAATGGTGAAGTCAATTTCAGTTAAAACTCAGTTTAAGTCTGGTGGGTAATTTTCACTTTTTTAAGTGAAAAGTTAGCATCTCTGAGGTCAACAATGGCAGATGACCAGGTACCAGGTGTCGAAAGTTAAGCTTGAAGTGTTCCCGTGAAGATTTTATGGTGGGATTTTTCCAAAATGATGCTTCGCCTCAGAGTGGGTTTTCGTCGAGGTAAAAATGTTGAAATTTCTTCTCTAGAGCAAAAGTGCACTTGTTTCATATTTGAAGGAGCTACAGGTGTCAGATTTCAGTGTTCTTCATAGCGCTAGATCTATAATGTTCAGAGGAAGAATATTATAGACTTCATTTTTTTATTGCATGCAGACTACATCGAATCCAATTCAAGCATAGGCTTCATTTTCCAGAGACAACAAAAACTTCTATTTCTATCTCTAAAAATTCTTCTATTCTCGTCTTAGGTATTCTCTGCATGTCAAAAGTAAACATCAAAATTTTCAAAAACAAATCATTTGGGTTCACATATTTCAGCGACAACAGCTAAACCCATGTCTTAGATTTTTTCAAGAAAATTGCCCCATTACCTCCGTTCTGGAGAACTATTCTTTTTTCTGAAGATCTCTTTGCATGTGGGCTTGAAACTCATTTTATCCAAAATCGAATCATCTAGGTTGTCATAGAATTCCATTTCCCACAAAGCCCATGTTTTAGATTTTTTCGAAAAAAATTGCCCCTAGAGCCCCCTATAGCCCCTGCAGTTCTCGACTAAAAACCTTTTGCATTCCTTGCTAAAACTCACTTTTTCAAATTTCTATCAATCTAGGTTTGCTTAGAATTCAATTCTCTACAAAACCCACGTCTCAGAATTTTTTTGAATTTTTTTACCTCAATCGGCTATTTTTAGCCTATCCTAGAGCTTTTTCAGTTTTTTCAAAAATTTGTTCGAACATACCCAACTTTATAGTCAAAAATCTAGTTTTTCATAATGCAATTCAACCCCATAAATCTTACAAGGCCAAATCGGTCTTGATTCATGACTTTTTGAAAATTGTCGATACAGACTTGGGTAATGTATATCCTATCATCAATCTGAGCACGTTGGAGGGCACTAGTAGCACCACAATCAGAAATCTTGAGTGTTTCGGCTTGCTGGTAGCAGCATCTATTCTTATCACAATTTTCGATCTCGAGTTTGTGATTGCTTGCATTAAGCATTATGACTCGTCTACAAGACAAATCAGGTCAGCCGATGGGAGAGTCATTTGCAGCCTCAAGCCGAGGGACGTTGAGAAGTGCTTTGCTATTCCTTCTCATTCAGATAATTTTGTTGTATCCATTCCAGATTGTGACAAGATATGGGAACATGACAAAGATAGATCACAAAGTAAAGTTGCTCAGCGATGGTTGAAAATTCAGAAGACCAACATGTCGAAGAAAGTTGGGCATGGTGAGTTCAAAGATGAGGTTATCATCTTAATAACTTTTCTTAATGGGGTTTCAGGTCAAGAAGAAGCAAATATTTTTTGAGCATGGATGTTCTATATCATCTCTTGAATTATCAACAAGAAGGAAAACTTTGACTAGGCAATGTTTATCAGTGAGTGTCTTAACCAGCAATTCATAGAGTTTCTCAAAATCCACGAGTTTCACATGGTGTCTTTTCTAGTCTACTTGGTTGTGTTTCAAGGCAACTTTAAACCTTTGAAGACCAATGGAGCTCTTGGCATTCAACGCGTTCAAGAATACTACTCATAGTTGGATTTTTTGAAGGTTGAACAAGACTTTGAGGCAGTGAATGAACACTTTCTCATGAAGATAGTCAAAGATCTTGATAACGAGATGCATACAAGGATTTCTCCAGAGGCCAAATCAGGGATGGAGAGTTGGTCGGATTGGTTCATTCAATTCCCTACTTTCAAATATATCTGAGTGTATGGTTACATCGGAGAGCCTCTGATGCTACCAAGGTACCCATCAGACATAGTCCTATTCATGGAGTTTATGAGACAAGCTCAAGAAGTTCACTCTTTTCTTCGCAATCGACATAAGCCGACATTCACCTTTCCGTTTGGGTTGGGTATATACAAGTGCAACTCTGTTGTTCATTGCAAGTTAATGATGAACAAGTTAGAAAAACTCCAACTCAATTGTCTTCCTCAGAGGCATACTTATGATCCTTTGGGTCATTATTCAACACGGTTGGAGTAAAGTAATTCACATAGGGAAGTGCTTGAGGAATTCTAGGTCAACTGCGAGGATGAGTTTGAGGTGCGTTGACGTCATTACTATAGACTTACTCTCCCACAACTTGTTGATTTCCTGTTAGAAAATGTTGAGGGTTTATGAGAAGATGACAGAGAGGTGCCTCTTAATTCATTCATTAAAGACCAAGTTGCTCGCCAGCCACTTTGCCGACCTGATTGGTATGTCAAGGAGAATACTTCAATTGAGGACCTATCAAAGTTAGTTATTAAGACATGTACTTCTTGGAGAGCAAGAGGAAACAAAGGGTAGTTCCAGCTACAGAGCCGCCAGCAGGGTTTTCATCACTGCCTTCCACTTTTAGGTTGAGGCCTCAAGTTAAAGTTGTCTTGAAGCCACCTAAAGGTGTCAAAGTTAGTGGAAACTCGAAGGGGAAAAGCATCACAAAGCAGAAGCAGGTTGAGAAAGCGTTAGAAATTCCAGTGGAACCAATGGTATAGACTAAGGTTGATTCATCATCTCCAAGTCTACCATTTTCTCCATGATCATTTCCTACTGATATTGATTCTGAGCCTGAATTGTCAGTCCGTGAGATTTTCATTCTAGTTGATCCACTAATGGTTGACACAACAGGAGTAGTTTCTACTCGAGAGGGCAACATTGATCATTCGTGTTGGCTCAAGAGGTCATTGGGAAGAGAAATTTGTAGGCCTTCATATCAGCATGATTTATCTGAGTTTGGCGATCCATATCAGGATAGGTCGAACAAGCAAGTCAAGAAGCAGGTGCACATTAAGAAGACTCCTAAAGAAGAATTCATCATTGAAGTTGTTGCACCACTAGAGGGCAAGAACCTGGATAAAGTTGAAGTTGGTGATTTCACCTTCGTCAAAGCGAATCTAGGTAGGAGCACTCAACACATGGATGTGAGCCTTTTCAAGGTCGTCGTGAGTAATCTAGAAGAGCATGTCATGAAGGATGAAGAAGATAAGGCAGCCCTCAAGGTTGAAATCAGGCAACTTTGACAATACATCTTGGATCTACTTCATGGAAACGTAGGATAGGTGCCTATGCTCCCACAACTTTGAGAGACAACTACAGATCATAAGAGACTTGGTCATTTGGTCAATCACAGGAAGCTCTTGGAAAATTCGATTGAATACTTCATTGTTGCAGGTCGGTACCTCCTCACAGAGATATATCAGTTGAGGTACGAAGCACATGAGCTTCATCAGAAGATTCAACACCTTGAGATATTCATAGCAGAACACAAGCCGAAAGACTTGATACTCATATCTCAACTGGAAGTTGCCCATTATTCCATTGTAGAAGAAGAAGATAAGAAGGTTTTCGCTTGGAGAGAACATCTTTTCAAAGTGGAAACATATGATAAAATCTCTACAAATATGGTCACGCTCAAGGAGAATGTTGTTGCAGCTCTCAGACTTATCAACAAGTTCATCACCCAGATCCCATGCCACTATCGGTGTGAGGATAGTACATGTGCCGAGTTAGAGGTAGTTCAGGCTGAGTTCGAGAAACTGGTTCATGATAACCTAGGTGGAGATCCTGAGGTGTCCAAGTTGGATAACTTCTCAGTGATGACTACCAGTTTCAACAAGGCGACTGCAGAAGTCAGAGATGGTCAGAGGGCGATCATGGATGGAGAGAAGGAGGTGAATAGGTAGTTCATCATCATGGACAACATCAGAGTGCCAGAGGACAAGACCATCAACAAGTACCTAGACGAGATGATATACAAAGAGGGCTTGTAGTAGACAACCAATTAGATCTTGTAGTTATTTATGAGGGTGAGTCAAAAGTAGCAGTTAACTCAACATCATTTCTTGAGTTCTCATTGTTCATCTCATGCACACCTATCTCATTCTTGGAGATATCTTCTTAGGAGGATGGAATTTCAATTAGAACTAGTTAACTGATGTTAGTTATCAATTAGCTCTCCTTTCAATAAGGATGTGCATGTTGCACATGTCCATTTAGTCTTCTTTGTATCGGTTAACTGATGGTAGCTTTCTAATTAACTATATAGTTTCATTTATTTAGACTTAGACAATAAATTTTTGCATGCTTACAAGACTGTAGTTGACTCAAAGAGATTTTAGGGTTCCCTACACCTTTGATGTCTATAAATAAGAGCTCTTTTCTCATTTGTAAATAAATTTTGTATGCAATAGTAATATATGTTGAGCCACCTTGCCTAAAATATTGTTGTTCTATATCTATTCACAAGCTTTTACTGTGATGATAAGTAGTTGTGCCACCTTGCCTGAATGTTATGATCATGATACTTGTTCATCTTAGTTAAATATAGTTGCTAGTTTGATCATTTATTGTATGTGTGTCTTGCCAATGCAATTTGTTATCCTAGTTTTCTATCTTATGTTGTAATAATAGTTGTTCTTTCAATCTATGCCTTGGATAGGGGTCCATCCTCCTTGGAAATTTGGAAAGAAGAATTATCATTTAAGTGTTGTTGCCAATAAGCTTGTTGTATATCTACGCCTCGGATAGGGGTTCCTCCTCCTTGGAAATTTAGTAATTGGGCTTGTTGTTTGATGTTGTTCCTAATAAACTTCATATCATCCTATGCCTCGGATAGGGGTTCCTCCTCCTTGGAAATCCTATTGTAAAGTTAATCGTATATCACATTCCTGCTCCTAATTCCTCATGCTCTATTTTTCTTGAGGGAATAGGATAGATTAAATCATTTAGTTAGTTGTAGTTAAGATCTATAAAACCAGAGAAAACCCTTAACTGCAACGTTCTTGGTTTCCTTAACCTTGTGCCTCTTCCAGCTGAGTCAAAAAGATAGGATTTTAGAATACTTTACTTTTACGCATATCAGAAAAAGAGGGAGCTTCCCTCCTAATTTGAAGAGTAGTCATTACGCACTGTGCATATATGTCTGTACCAACACACTCCAGAGGTGCTAATTGTTATGCCAACAATTTTTCGGCACCTACCATGGGACATGAGGCAAGAAAACTTCAAGAAAGCTTCATGCTTTATGTCACGGGAATGACCATTTGGCATCCTACTACTCTAGTTCAACAACCAAGACTCACTCTAGCTATAATACAGTCAAACTTTATAGCAATCAAACATCATCAGTAGTCTATGAAGTTTTATCTTTGACAATCATACATCATCTACTCAGTGGAGGAACATAGCTACTACTCTGGACAAAGAAGAAGAAAGAGCGGATCTTGTAGTTGGTCGACTAGTTTTGCCACCATCCACATGGGAATAAAGCATCTTGACTTATCTAGTATACATCAAAAGGAGAAATAATCCTCTCTTTCAAGAAGAACCAATATTTGAGGAGGTTCCTGAGCATTTCCTAGAAGAACCTGAAGAAGAATCTCCAACCCCACTTAAAGTAATGGGTGACAACAACAACAACCACAACGGTTAGAACAGAAGAAATTTGAGACGTCCAACCCCACTGCCTTGGGGAGACAACATCGGACCATTGGCCTTAGTAGGACACCATGAGCTTCCCAAGGGATCACGAAAGAATTTTCCTCAATTCCATGGTGATGGATCCTGATATCCTGATGAACACATTTCAGCATCTGCAGCGGCCTATTCCATTTTGCATGTTCCACATGAAGACATAGTTGTTCGTCTCTTTGTTGAGTTCATGGAGAATACTCTTTAGAATGGTTCAATAATATTGAACCAGGCATTATCACAAGTTGGGAAGTCATGAGAAAAAAAATCTTAGCGAGATTCAAGCCTGTTGAGGATAGCTATCACTTATTTGCACAGCTCTCAAACTCAAAGATGGAGCCTACAAAACTAATGAGGGAGTTCATAGAGAGGTTTAACCGCCTTGTCACATGTCTTTCCCATACACTCAACCTATCTAATGAAATTTTGATGAGCAGCTTCATCAACGCACTACCGTCAAAAATATCCTTTTTCTTGAAGGGAAGCTAAGGAGTAGATCTACAACTTACACAAAAAGAAGCAATCAAAATTGAATATAACATGATCACAATGGGAAAGATGAAGAACGATTCAAACAGACCACTTGTTAAAGTTTCTGCTAATCCACTGCTACACAAGGTAGCCAATGAGGTGACAATACTTAAAAGATAGTCACCCACTCAAGGGCAACAAGCATTGCCTACACCACCGCCGTATCAACCTCAACAGCCATACCAGCCGAAGAGGAATAACTTCCAGCCATTCAACAATTACAAATCAAGGTTCCCACAAGGACAATCAAGAAATCCTATTAATATTGAGAAGCCTATAGCCTATTTATTTTTCCATGACACTATTGAACACACCAAAGCGATGTCCCAAAAATCAAAGAATAAATCAGATCATGGGATTTTCTGATGCTGCTCTAAGTACAAGCTTTATACCTTCACCAACTACAAATTTTGTCTCACTACAAATGGACGACTTTGATGGCGACTGCACAATAGGATACTTCGACAGAGAACCTATTAATGAACAATAAGAAGAAGACTACCGCCAATACTCTCTTGCGATCAATAATGAGAACATATCATCGTCTGTGTTCACAAATACTCAACATTTCAAAGCACAGAAAGAAGAAGAGGAAAAGCGGAATTTCGACGAAAAGGGAAAGGAAGTTCCTTCCTCTTCCAATCCCAAGTCTTCAGAAGAGAACACTGTGCCTATTGCTCAGAATCCAACCTCAAAAAACTTTGACATTGTGTCTTCCATGATGAATATGAAGGTACAAATCTCACAATTGGAGTATCTTTAGGATCATCCAGAGTAGTTGGATCAAATCCTTAAGGTGGTAAAGAAGAAGGCTATAGTCTAGCCTACATTGCTTGAATCCTCCGTGCCAGTAGAAGATAAGCCAAAACCGTTCTATATATCTTTTTATATAGGAGATTTTAAACTTAGCAATTGCATCATAGATAGCAGAGCTTCGGACAATGTCATGCCCTTGAATGTGTTGGGACTTTCGTGCACCACAACCCAAGAAAAGTGTTATTCACTTGAGTCAAAGACAATGTCGTTAGTCAGTCAATTGAAGGATGCAAAAGTGGGGCTAGCATCTTGTCCTGAAAAGAAGATTATGATGACTATCTTGATCATTGACATTCCAACTAGTTACGGGATGTTGCTCAGTAGGAGTTTCTACAAAGACCTCAGAGGTGAAATTCAATTGGATTGGTCATTCACAAAAATTCCATTGAAGAGAGGCAGTTTCAAGCTAGAACTAGAAGCCAAGTCAAGGTTCACGGTGGTGAATTCCCAAGATCCACATGCACAAGTGCTATATCAAGACATGATCCAAGGACATGCTATGATATCTTATTTAACCAAAGACTATCAGAATTTTGCACATTCCATGATTACATCATATGAAGAATCAAAAGTGTGGTGATGTAGTTTGACGACAGTTGTCGAACATCAGGTTCAGGAGCGGGAGTTGTGATCACTTCTCCTGAAGGTCATTTATATCCATTCACATATAGGTTGCAATTTGAATGCACCAATAACATTGTTGAATACGAGGTGCTCTTATTAGGTCTCAAGAATGTGAAGGAAATGGGGATCAAACTACTTAGAGTTGAAGGAGATGAAAAGTTGATTGTTAAATAGATCAGGGAGCAGTTTCATGTTAGAAAGAATCGCCTTCAATCCTATAGGCAGAGGGTGTGGAATGCCATCGACTAGTTCGATTCATTCAACATTAAATACATTCCAAGAACAAACAATAGCAGAGTTGATGCCCTTGCAGTGTCAGCCACTCTTTTCATGCCACATTCTGACTTTCATCATAATTCTTTTGCTATTGAGTTGATCTACAAGCTAGTTGTTCCAAATAATGCAAACAACTGGCAAGTCTTTGATGATGATGATGACATCAAATATTTTCTAATTATGGGAGACAACTACAAATAATTGTTCTTTGAAGGAAGTTCTACTCCTTTCAAAGATTCAATTACAGAAGACTCTAAAGCTACAAACTTTGGGATCATTCAGTTGAGAGGAAATCAAATTCCTAAGGGTTTCATTTCTTTAGAGAATATTTTTAGAAGCTGAGAAGTTTACCGCCTTATTCAAACAATACAAGGATGTATTTTCCTAGTCTTATGAAGACTTGAAGGTCTTCACACTTGTCGAATTATCACATATAATTCCTTTGAAGTCTGATGTCAATCCTTTCAGCAAAAGCAGAGACATTATAATTTGTGGATTCAAGATACTATCTACACGGAGATTCAAAATATGGTGGACTCAAAGATAATTTTTCCAATCCATCACTCCACCTAGGTGTCAAACATAGTTCATGTGCGCAAAAATAATGGTGAAACTAGAATTTGTGTGGATTTCAAGAATTTGAATCAATTGTCCTTGAAAGACAATTACCCCTTACCAATCATGGAGCGTACCTTGTTGACAGTCACTGGTTCGGAGATGCTATCACTTCTTGATGGTTTCTCTGGATATAATCAGATTGCAGTGGTGGAGGAGGATCAGATCAAGACAGCTTTCACCATGTCATGGGGAATATTTGCTTATGAAAGGAAGCCTTTCGACCTCATCAACATCGGTGCTACTTTTTAGAGGGCCATGGATCTGGCTTTTGTGGATCTCAAGAACAAAATAATAGTTGTCTATCTTAATGACTTGATCATTTTCTCAAATAAACGGGACAATCAATTTTCACATCTTACAAATGTTTTTGAAAGATGCAAGTATCACAAGATCTCATTGAATCCTAAGAAGACTATCTTTGAGGTGACAAAGGGCAAGCTACTTGGCCATATCATTTCCAAGGAGGGAACCAAAATTGACCCAAAACGGGTGGATTTAATTAAGAACCTGTCTCTTCCAACCAACAAAACACACAAGTGCACTCCTTTTTCGGTAAAGTCAACTTTATCAGGAGGTTTCTACCTGATTTTTTGGAGCTAACGAATGAGATCTCAGCTATGATGAAAAAGACGTCCACTTTCATATGGACAGAAGAAGGAAAGCAATCCTTTACCAAAATCAAAGAAGTTATTACTAATGCACCAACGTTAGTTCGTCCTAACTTTGAGAAGGATTTTATCCTCTATTGTTATGTGTTGGAACACACATTGTCTGCTATATTGACTCAGAAGCTCAACGAAGAAGGAGAATCTCCAATTGCTTTCATGAGCACCAAGTTTAAAGATAGTGAATCATGTTATTCTCAAATTGAGAAGAATGCATATGTTGTCGTCAAAGCTGTCAAGACTTTCAAATTTTATATTTTGAATTCTCATACAATGGTGTTTGTCACCAATCCAGCAATAAAAAGTGTGTTGACTCAACATGTGATGGGCATGAAAAGAGGAAACTGGATTGCAAAAGTTCAAGAGTATGATCTGGAGATCAAACTAACCAAGCTCATTTGTGGGCAAGGTCTTTGTCAATATTTGGTGGAAGATGGAGATCAAAAATATCAAAGCAATGGTGGAATTGAAACTGAACCTAAGAAGGATCTTCCTTTGGTCCTATTAGTTGATTATGCAAAGGAATGGTACATAGCTTTGTGGTATTATGCAACTTATGGAGAATTTCCATGTCACATGGATAAACAACAGAAGAGAACATTGAAGTTGAAAGCACATAACTTCGTGCTTGTTAATAACGTTCTATACAAGCATGGCCTTGAATCCTTTTATGCATCGGTAGAGACCAGCAACAAAGCTTGTTGGATTATTTTCACAGTCAAGCGTGTGGTGGTCACTTCTCATCAATAGTCATTGCATTCAAGATCTTGTGAGCATGGTTCTATTGGCCTACCATGTTTCACGATGCATATGAATGGGTGTATAGGTGTCAGACATGTCAACAGTTTGTTGGTAAAGTTAGATTGGCGGCTACTCCACTCATGCCAGTTATTATTGATGCTTCATTTCAACAATGGGGTATAGATTTTGTAGGTCCCATCAACCCGCATTCTAGCAAGGGGCTTGTTTATTTCCTGACAACAACTAATTATTTTACAAAATGGGTTGAAGTTGTTCCTACTAAGCAAGCTACCTCGAAAGGCGTTTGTAAATTTTTGAAGGAAAACATCATTTCGTGCTTCAGGGTGCCTCACAAAACTGTGGTTGATAATGCAACGAGTTTCTCTTCAGAGGAACTAATTATTTTTTGTTTTAATCATGACATTACACTATCACATTCATCAGATTATTACCCTCAAGGTAATGGATAGGCTGAATCTTCAAACAAGAACATAGTCACAATCGTGCACAAGCTGGTTGACTCAAATCAGAAGGCTTGGCATAGAAAGATATATAACACTCTTTGGCCAAATAGAATCACTCCTAAAAGAGCCATCAACACTTCGCCTTTTACACTTTTGTATGGTATAGAAGCAATGTTACCCATTTTATTGAAGTTTTTCGCCTTGCAGCTGGCATCCACGGTGGAGGATGGAGAGTTCAAAGATCCAATCAAAAAGAGTATTTTGTACCTGATGAAGCTAGAAGAGAAAAGGGTGGAGGTCATCGACAGAACCACTCAGCATCAAGAGCAAGTTAAGAAGATTTTTGATAAGAAGGCTCGTCAACGAGACTTCGAGATTGAAGATCAAGTCCTATTATGGGACAAAAGGCATGAGCCTAAAGGAATGCATGGTAAGTTTGATTCCTTATGATTAGGGCCCTTCCAGATTTATGAATTGAGAGGAGAGAATACGTACATTCTCTCGCATCCAGATGGAAGGCTTCTCTCGCTACCATACAACAGGAAATATCTCAAGAACTTCATCCCTACGAGGGAGGAGTAATTTTAGTGAATAATTTGTTTATACTTTTTTGTTATGTCATAATGTGTTTCCTCGTTCCGTGAAGTTATGTCATGTTTTAGGTAGTCTTGTTCTAGGTGATTTTTAGGAAATGTCCAACTATTAGGTGATTAGGAAAGAAAGTCTTGACTCCAATACCCAACTATTAAGTCACTAGTCTACAAAAACTCAAATATTCTCAGATTCTCCTATGTCATAGGTATCCGACATGGTCACCAGATGGAGCCTAATGTTGTAACCAAACTAATTTTTTTGCTTCATTAAGGCATTTTGCTTAAAATGGTCTAAACCTTGTTAAAATGATGTCAAAACATAGTTTTTGGGCAAATCAAGTATGGAATTTGTGTCAGTGTAATGCCAGGAAGATATTGGAAATTTTTGAAAAAAAATGAAAATTAGGGTTTTTAGACCCCTGTTTTTAGCGCAAAAACCCTAAAAATTGAAACTTGTTAGAATTGGTTGAAAATTGTTTTGATTGGCTTATTTTGCTTCACGATCACAATGGTGAATTCAGTTTTAGTTAAAACTTAGTTTAAGTTTGGTGGGTATTTTTCATTTTCAAGTGAAAAGTTAGCATTTCCGAGGTCAACAATGGCAAATGGCTAGGTGCTAGGTGTCGAAATTTAAGCTTGAAGTGTTTCGGTGAAGATTCTATAGCGAGATTTGTCTAAAATGATGCTTCATCTCAAAGGGGATTTTTGTCGAGGTGAAAATGCTGAAATTTTCTCTAGAGCAAAAGTGCACCTGTGAGCTAGGGGCACCCTTGATTTTGGAGGCCTAGATCAACTTTGTGAGACTTGTCACCTCTAAGAGGACTTCTCTGGAATCATGTTAGCTTTGCGATGAGCCAGCCAGCCAATCCAACGGATTTGTCTAGTACCTGAAACTGGAGATTGAACGCAAAATGAGGGAGATGAAAAAATGACGAGTGAAAAGCACACCTCTTAGCTAGGGGTGCCCATCTTTTTGAAACACCAGTTGGAGGTTTCTGATCAAATGACACCCAGGATGTTTGTCTCAGACTTGGTCTAGCTTCACAATGCATCCATCAGCGGGTGAACCAGAATTGTTGAACTGTCGATATCATGAGTCAAACATAGGGTTTTAGTCATGGTCAAATGTCAAGCAAATAGAAAAAGTGCCCCTGGAGACTAGGGGTGCCCAAGGTTTTGGAGCCTTAAACACAGTTGTTTTGATCATCTCAAATAGTCATCTTCTCTATGACGCTTCCATCTTTTTGTTGCATACCTCAGCCAGGTCAGAAGACTTGTCAATAGCCTGTAGCGGGAGTTTAAATAGTTTTTAGCCAGTTGCAAAAATTGTTTATCTCTGGGAAGTCTAGGGGCACCCATGTTTTTTAGCTACTAGATGTTGTTTTTAATGAAAGTTCTCTCCAAGAGCTCTTGTTCAGAATCCAGCCAACTCCACAATGAGCATGTTAGCTAGTTCTAAAGTTTTTCCGAACATCGAGAAACGTAAGATGAAGTTAGGTCAGAATCACCTTGAAAATGATGAAAATGCATTGAAAATTCTTGTAAGTTTGAGGTCAAAAGTGTCCCTGAAGGCTAGGCACGCCCTAAATTTTGAGGCCTCAGAAGAATGAATTAGGGTTTGCAACCTCAAGGAGACTCTTGTCAGATTTGATCGTTCTCTTCAATGAAACTGTCATCCAACATTCAGTCAATCAGAATCAGTGATCTAACGTGGGCTTCGATGAGGTTTTCAAATCTAAATTTTCAAGAAATTGGTTAAGTCTAGAAGAAATGCCTAAAGTCAAAGGTTGACTTTTTGAACTCAAGAGAGGTGGTGCCCTATAAAGGTGGAGATAGTTAACTGAAATTAGCTCTTCAGTTTAACTCTTAAAGTCGACTTCTTTTTTACTTTATTTTTTCTTGTAACTAGGTGACCTATTTTTGCATGCACTAGTTAACTGAAGTGTTGGAGGTGGCACCCTAATTAGGGCATATTTTTCATTCAGTTAACTTTTTTAAGGCCCAATTACAAGCTAGGCGTTAGTTTTGGAGGTCCAATAAGAAGGCTAGAGCCATTTTCAAGATTATGCATGCATTTGTGATACCTTTGAGGATAAATTTGTATTTATTAAGGCATAGGCGTTCATTATTCTTCATTGCAAGTGAGAGAAAACATGCCTTTCTTGAGAAAATAAAGATCTGAAGGAGCTATAGGTGTTAGATTTCAGTGTTCTTCGTAGTGCCAGGTCCAGAATGTTCAGAGGAAGAATATTACAGACTTCATTTTTTCGATTGCATGCAGACTGCATCGAATCCAATTCAAGCATAGGCGACGTTTTCAAAGACAAAACAAAAACTTCTTTTTCTCCCTCTAAAAATTCTTCTATTCTCATATTAGGTATTCTCCGCGTGTCAAAGAAAACGAATTTTTTTTTAGAAATAGATCATCTAGGTTCACATATTTCGATGACAACAGCAAAACCCATGTCTTAGATTTTTTCGAGAAAATTGCCTCGTTGCCTCCATTCTGGAGCACTGTGCTTTTTTCTGAAGATCTCTTTGCATGTGGGCCTGAAAATATTTTTTTCCAAAATTGAATCATCTAGGTTGTCATAGAATTCCATTTCCCACAAAACCCATTTTTCAGAGTTTAAAAAAAAAATTGCCCCCAGAGCCCTTACAGTCCCTGCAGTTCTTGACTGAAGACCTTTTGCATGCCTTGCTAAAACTCACTTTTTCAAAATTTTGTCGATTTGGGTATTCTTAGAATTCAATTCTCTACAAACCCACGTCTCATAAATTTTTTTGAATTTTTTTACCTCAATCGGCTACTTTTAGCCTATCCTAGAGCTTTTTCAGTTTTTTCTGAAAGTTGTTCGAACATACCCAACTTTACAGTCAAAAATCTAGTTTTTCATAATGCAATTCAACCCCATAAATCTTACAAAGCCAAATCGGTCTTGATTCATGACTTTTTGAAAATTGTTGATACAAACTTGGGTCATGTATATCTTGTCATCAATCTGGGCACATTGGAGGGCACTAGCAACACCACAATCAGAAATCTTGAGCGTTCCAGGTTGCTGGCAGTAGTGTCTATTCCTATCGCAGTTTTTGATCTCGCGTTTCTGATCACTTGCATTAAGCATTATGACTCATCTACAAGATAAATCAGGTCAGCTGATGGGAGAGTCATTTGCAGCCTCAAGCCGAGGGACGTTGAGAAATGCTTTGCTATTCCTCCTTGTTCAGATAATTTTGTTGTATCCATTCCACATTGTGACAAGATATGGGAAGAGGACAAAGACAAATCACAGAGGAAAGTTGCTCAGCGATGGTTGAAAATTCAAAAGACCAACATGCTGAAGAAAGTTGGGTGTGGTGAGTTGAAAGATGAGGTAGCCATCTTAATAACTTTGCTTAATGGGGTTTTAGGTCAGGAAGAAGCAAATATTTTTCGACAGTGGATGTTCTTATATCATCTCTCGAATTATCGGCAAGAAGGAAAACTTTCACTAGGCAACGTTTATTAGTGAGTGTCTTCACTAGCAATTCACAGAGTTTCTCAAAATCCACAAGTTTCGCATGGTGTCTTTTCTAGTCTACTTGGTAGTGTTTCAAGGCAACTTTAAACCTTTGAAGACCAATGGAGCTCTTGGAATTTAGCGCATTCACGAATACTACTCATAGTTGGAGTTTTTGAAGGCTGAATAGGACTTTAAGGTGGTGAATGATCACTTTCTAATGAAGACAGTCAGAGATCTTGATAACGAGATGCATATAAGGATTTATCCAGAGGCCAAATCAGCGATGGAGAGTTGGGCGGATTGGTTCATTCCCCTACTTTCACATATATCTGAGTGTATGGTTACACCAAAGAGTCTCTGATGCTACCAAGTTACCCATCAAACAAAGTCATATTCATGGAGTTTATGAGACAAGCTCGAGAATTTCACTCTTTTATTTTCAATCGACATAAGTCAACATTCACCTTTCTATTCGGGTTGGGTATACACAAGTGCAAGTTTGTTGTTGATTGCAAGTTAATGACAAATGAGTTAGAAAAAATCAGCTCAAGTATCTTCCTTGAAGGCGTACTTATGATCCTTTGGGTCATTATTCAACACAGTTGGAATGAAGTAATTCACATAGGGCAATGCATGAGGACTTCTAGATCAACTGTGAGGATGAGTTTGAGGTGCGCCGATGTCATTAGTGTAGACTTACTCTCCCACAACTTGTTGATTTCCTATTAGAAGATGTCGAGGGTTTATCAGATGATGACAAAGAGGTGCTTCTTAATTCATTCATTAAAGACCAAGTTGCTCGCCAACCACTTTGACAACTTGATTGGTATGTCAAGGAGAATACTCCAATTGAGGACTTGTCAAAATTAGTTATTAAGACAAGCATGTACTTCTTGGAGAGCAAGAGGAAATGAAGGGCAATTCCAGCTACAGAGCCACCAACAAGGTTTTCATCACTACCTTCCACTTCTAGGTCGAAGCCTTGATTTAAAGTTGTCTTGAAGTTGCCTGAAGGTGTCAAAGTTAGTGGAAACTTGAAGGGGAAAAGCATCACAAAGCGAAAGTAGGTTGAGAAAGCATCAAAAATCCCAATGGAACTAGTGGTACAAGCTGAGGTCGATTCATCATCTCCAGATACACCATTATCTCCAAGATCATCTCCTATTGATACTGATTTGGAGCTTGAATCACCAGTTTGTGAGACTTTCATTACAGTTGACCCACCAATGGTTAACACAGCAGGAGAAGTTTCTCCTCGAGAGGGCAACATTGATCATTCATGTTGGCTCGAGATTTCGTTGGGAAGAGAAAGGTGTAAGCCTTCATATCAACTTGATTTGTCTAAGTTTGGCGATCCATATCAGGATAGGTCGAACAAGGGATTCAAGAAGTAGGTGCACATTGAGAAGACTCCTGAAGAAGATATTGTCATTGAAGTTACTACACCACCAAAGGTCAAGAACTTGGATGAAGTTGAAGTTGGTGATTTCACCTTCATCAAAGTGAATCTAGGTAGGAGCACTCGACACATGGACGTGAACCTTTTCAAGGTTGTCGTGAGTAATCTGGAAGAGCGTGTCATGAAGGATGGAGAAGATAAGGCATCCCTCAAGGCTAAAATTAGGCAGCTCTAATAGTACATCTTGGATCTACTTCATGGAAATGCAAGACAGGCGCCTATGCTCCCACAATATTGAGAGTTAGCTGCAAATCAGTAGAGACTTGGTCATTTGGTCAATTGCGGGAAGCTCTTGGACAATTAGATTGAAGACTTCATTATTGCAAGTCGGTACATCCTCACAAAGATATATCAATTCAGGTACGAAGCACATGAGCTTCGTCAAAAGATTCAACAGGTCGAGATATTCATAGTAGAACACAAGCCAAAAGACTTGATACTCATATCTCGACTGGCAATTTCCCATGACGCCATTGTAGAAAAAGAAGATAAGAAGAAGGTTTTTGCTTGGATAGAACATCTTTTCACAGTGGAAACATATGAAAAAATCTCTACAAAGATGGTCGTGCTCAAGGAGAATGTTGATGAAAATCTCAAACTTATTAGCAAGTTCGTCACCCAAATCCCATGCCACTATTGGTGTGATGATGGTACATGCATTGAGTTAGAGGCAGTTCAGGCTGAGTTTGAGAAACTGGTTCATGATAACCTAGGTGGAGATCTTGAGGCGTCGAAGTTGGATAACTTCTCAGTGATGACTACCAGTTTCAACAAGGTGACTGTAGAAGTCAGAGATAGTCAGAGGGTGATTAGGGATGGAGAGAAGGAGGTGAAAAGGCAATTCATCATTGTGGATAGCGTCAAAGTGCTAGAGGATGAGACCATCGACAAGCTCCTGGACTAGATGATAGACAAAGAGGGCTTGTAGTAGACAACCAGTTAGATCCTACAATTATTTACGAGGGTGAGTCAAAAGTAGCAGTTAACTCAACATCATTTCTTGAGTTCTCATTGTTGATCTCGAGCATGCCTATTTCACTCTTGGAGATATCTTCGCTACAATATGGAATTTCAGTTAGAACTAGTTGACTGATGTTAGTTTTTATTTAGCTCTCCTTTCAATAAGGATGTGCATGTTGCACATGTCCATTTTGTCCATTTTGTATCGGTTAATTGATGGTAGCTTTCCAATTAACTGTATAGTTTCATTTATTTAGACTTAGACAATAAATTTTCGCATGCTTACAAGACTGTAGTTGACTCGAGGTGATTTTAGGATTCCCTACACCTTTGATGTCTATAAATAAGAGCTCTTTACTAATTTGTAAATAAATTTTGCATGCAATAGTAATATATGTAGAGCCACCTTGCCTGAAATATTATTGTTTTGTATATGTTCACGAGCTTTTACCATGATGATAAATAGTTGCACCACCTTGCCTGAATGTTATGATTATGATAATTTTTCATCTTAGTTAAATATAGTTTCTAGTTTGATCGTTTATTATGTGTGTCTCGCCAATGTAATTTGTTGTCCTATTTTGCTATCTTATGTTGTAATAATAGTTGTTCTTTCAATCTATGCCTCGGATAGGGGTCCATCCTCCTTGGAAATTTGGAAAGAAGAATTATCATTTAAGTGTTGTTGCCAATAATCTTGTTGCATATCTATGCCTCAGATAGATGTTCCTCCTCCTTGGTAATTTAGTAATTGAGCTTTTCATTTGATGTCATGCCTAATAAACTTCATATCAGCATATTCCTCAAATAGGGGTTCCTCCTCCTTGGAAATTTTGTTGTAAATTTTATCGTATATCACATTCCTGCTCCTAATTCCTCACACTCTATTTTTCTTGAGGGAATAGGATAGATTAAAGCATTTAGTTAGTTGTAGTTAAGATCTGCAAAACTAGATAAAACCCTTAGCTGCAACGTTCTTGGTTTACTTAACCTTGTGCCTCTTCTAGCTAAGTCAAAAAGATAGGATTTTAGAATACTTTACTTTTACGCATATCAACAAAAGAGGGAGCTTCCCCTCCTGATTTGGAGATCAGTCATTATGCATTGTGCATAGTTGTCTATACCAACTCACACTCTAGAGGTGTTAATTGTTATGCCAACAGATCTACAACATAAACTTAGCAGAGATGGATTATACCTAATAAAAAATTAAGATTCTTGTGATAGTTTGAATCCTAGACCCACATTGAACTTATTACTAACAACTATGACTCAACAACACAAAACATCCAAAATTATCCTTTACTCAACATCTCACACTCATTACTACAAGCTGGAACAACTATAACCTTATTCAAAATCTACTATGAAGATACAAACAAAAAAGAGACTACTCCTTACAAAAACCTCACAATAAACTTGAAAATACTCCATATCAAACTAAATGACTCATGACTATTCTTCCAAATTTTATCTCTTCCCATCAAGAACACCATCATCTACATATCCCTATTTTTCTTCAAATGAACACCCCATTTTGTTGGTCACTTGCAATACATCATTTTTTTTGTGTTATCTCACCTTCCAGTTTCTTCCCTCATGCTAAAACCACTAAACACAACTTAATAAAATGATGAGGCCACAAAAATAGGTTGACTATGACTATTACCCACACAAACTCCTTCAATGATAATAGGTTGAAACACCACTAAAAATATTAATATGCAAATTATATATATTTTTAATTTGGCAACAACTTGTGTTGTATCTTCTTTGTACCAACCACTAATGC
The DNA here is from genome assembly GCA_007115665.2 of Sequoiadendron giganteum. Taxonomy (NCBI): domain Eukaryota; kingdom Viridiplantae; phylum Streptophyta; class Pinopsida; order Cupressales; family Cupressaceae; genus Sequoiadendron; species Sequoiadendron giganteum. The sequence goes on from CM021106.1 coordinate 413,997,711, forward strand.
TAAATACAAGAGGTGTTTAAAATAGGTGCCACTTGCTATAAATTCTTAAACCCAAGTGAGAGAATAGAACTAGTAAGCCACTATTTAAGAACAAAAACACCAATCTCTACCTACTGTTGGGATCAACTATAGTCATGTCCCTTTTAAGATTCTTGCTTGGATGCCCCTACATCAAAATGACACATTTCATTCTATAAGATTCGAAAATGCAAAATGGATAAGACCAAAGTAGCAGCCACTCTACCTAAGATCTAAGCCAAAATTTCAAATCCAAATAAGAGAGTACAAATGATAAAAGAGAGAAAACAAGAATGAAAGTATAAAATAAAACTCCCCTATCAAAGTTGCTTCATCTCCATTGCTTCTCCTCCATTCTTTCTCAAGTTGCAAAGCTTTGCCCTCAAATTTTGAAGTGCTGGAATACCTACAAATGACAATGAAAAGATAGCAAGAACTTTGGAGAAATGTGGTTGTAAAGAAAAAATGGAAGAGAAGACCTTATTTTATAGAAAAGATTTTGAACGGACGAACAAGATCGATCTTCTAGAAAGATGCCAAGATTAACGGTGGAGGATTCATGCACCAAATAGTAGTGGGCTAGGGACGAGTAAGGATATGAAATGTGCTAGTTAATTTTTTCCTTGAATTAACACAACACAAACCAGCATTACGTTAATTGATGAGTGTTAGCTCCAAAGGATAATCAAATTGAATGCAACTCTATGCCAAGAATGTGCACACAAGATCCTATAGAAGGTGAGGTGCTAACATATGGTAGAGTAAATTGAATTATAACTAGAAGTGAATACAACTGAAAGTAGAAAGAGGCGGTAAACCAACCATGAGAGGTTTCCACTCTACCACTTAATTAGTGGGGGGGAAAGCATTACAATTCAAACTAATTCATCCGTTGCAGCAGGCATCCACTCAATAGTGGGAATTCTCCACTTAACAGTGGGTGATTGATGAAAGTACAAAGTAAATTCCTCCACACTTGCGGTAAATTGTCTAAGGGTTAAAGTGTTTGCATTAGAAATCACAAGTAAATGTAGCAAATACAACGACTGGATTAGTACTACTAATTCACAGCCTTACAATGAAAGGAATCTGCAATTTACAAGTGTTACAATAATAGAATCAATGCAAATAGGAGACAGGTGAATCTTACAAGTTTTAAACCTCTCAAATACTAAAATAGAAGCCAAAAATAGAACTTAATAAAATTTGATAACAAAAACCAGCAAACTGAAAATGAATAACCAACAAACTGTAAATCAATAGAATGCTCACAACTCCTTCAAAATACCTTTGAATGAGCTGAAACAAAATGAAAATGCTCTCTAAGAGGTTGGTGCCCAAGAACCAATACATAAACTACATCAAAACTCTCTGTATTATTTAGCATGAATCCCAAGGCCATTCAGACATGGTACGACCTACTAGAAAGGGCGATTTCTCTAGAATAAAATGCACACTTCATAATAAAATCTGAAACTCTCCAAGAAGGGTCGCCATTAGCCAAGAAATGAGATGAACAAATACCAAAAACAAAATAAAAATCACACAAGAAGTTGTATACAAAATCAACCTTCAACTGTGATAGAACCAGCAACTCAAAAACTAAAGGAATCTCCAAAATTCATCATCTGTGAAGCCCAATCTACTAGTTTGGATGAGAAGCAGAAATAAAACCAACTAGGTGTTGTCTTTCAAACATGAAATTGGATAGATGCTAGGAGGTAAGCATTCCTCGAAGCCAAATACATGAAGTCATTTCAACAGCATAATTTTAGCATAAAATAATGGATACAAAATGTTGGAGCAAACTCACTCTTTTAAAGAACTTGAGGTGACTGTTGATTTTCCACCTTTTCTCTCCAAGGGACGCCCAAAGAATGTGAAACATTTAATTTTTAAAAGACAAATATTTCCTCCTCAACTTTGGTGTCCAAATTCCAAAGCACTTTTTAAAACATAATTGAAATATTAAATATTTCCTTATGAGGCGTCCACCCCTTCATGAACACTTTTTTTTTAAAAACAACTTCAAGTTATCATACTAGGCCAAGGGGTCAACTGAATAATAAAACATTAATAACTGTAAGTAAATTATTTCTCCCATTTTCACCTCAAAAGCCAAAATCAACAATATTCAACTGCTCCAACTAACAAGGAGAACTTATTGAACTGTTGTCAATTGGAACACTGCCAAAATTAGAACTTACTAAAAATAGTAAATTCTGAGAAATACCAATTCCTCCAAACAAGGAAACCCTGATTTCACCTCTACGAGCCTACGGACTTTCGAAATAGGCCAAGGAGCTACAGAGCTGATCAATGTCTAGAAGGGGACATTACATGATAGATGGACAATATTGAAAGAAGACCAAAGATAATCAACGGTCAAGATTTGAAATGAGAAAGTGGAGGGAAAGTAGTGGAGCAAATTAAATAATAATCATTTAATTTGGGAGAGCATGTGGGCTATTAAACAATAATTTGTAATTGAAGAAGGGAATCTTGACAATTAAATCATATTATTATTTGATTTGGGAGAGGAAGTGGAGGAATAAAATATATTATTTAATTCATGTAAGGCATCTTTGACCATATTTTAAATTTGGTAAAAGATATGGAGGAATAGATAATCATTTTAGAGTATTATTTATGGAGAAAGGGAAAATGAATATTTAATTTAAAATTTATTATGCAACTATTTAAATTAAATATAGAGGCAAGTAAAGAAAGAGGAATTAAATAATTAAGTCAAAATAATTATTTAATAGACGAAAGTTGGTAAGAGGGAGTTAAATAATTTTAATAATTATTTAACTATAGAAGAACGAAAAGGATCAATGAATAGATAAATAATTAGGAATAATTATTTAACTATAGACGAATAATGAAGAGCAAATAATTAAATAAATAATGATTTATTTAATTATAGAAAGAAAGAGTGTTAGTGACACAATTATATAAATAATTTAATTGATTAGAGGAGAATAAAGATTGAGAAATGAATTAATTAAATAATTAAAATTATTTAATTAATAGAGGAATGTGATCAAAGATAATAATTAAATAATTAAAATTACTTAATTATGTGAGGAAGAAAACCAAGACGATGGAAAAATGATGCTCGTAGACCAAGACATTTTTCAGTGTCTATATTTTGTCCCTCTTTGACATAATGTGATTTGAGCATTGTGTCAAAGAATAAAGAAGAAAATCAGGTTCAGATCAAGCCCCAACGTGCCCCTGTGAAGGTGGGATAGACCTATGCCCCCTCAGAATTATTTCAAAATTGAGAAATAATTGAGAAAAGCCACTTTGATGCACTGACAAGAGAAGAATTCAACTTGTAGGCCATTGCAGAAAGTAAAGGCAAGAGTGTGAAGAAGGTGGATGTTAGTACAAAGAATACAAATATTAGCATGGAATTATTCAAATGAAAAGGGATGGACATTCTTGCTTAACAAATGTCAACTTGCATATTTGTCATGATTAAGTGTCAAAACTGATGCAAATGGAGCACAAACACCATGGTATGACATAGACAAAGGTGTGAAAGGTTACCATTTGTGAGAGACAAGCAATCAAAAGACAAAGCCAAAAGATAAGGAATGCCCCAACTCATACTAAGGACCCAATTGTCCCAGCATTTTTACCAAGACAAACCACAGACAACAAGGAAAAAAAAGAGATCATGATCCATCATTGCCCCTCTAAATCCTTTTTGGACATCTTCGAGGTAGCTAGTAACATGACCCAAAAACCAATAAAAAAGATACGACAAACTCAGAGCAACAAAGTGTTTGCCAGAGAGATAATGTTTACTGATAGTATTGACAAGGTTGACCAAGATGATTGAGATGACTAATTGATTGATTGTTTGACCGAAGTTGATTGATAGGTTGAAAAAGGCTAATTAATTGATTTGATTGATTATGCTTAATTTCAGGAAAGACACGTCCTAAATAAGGTAAGGTTAGTTTGACCAAGTGACAAACTCGAATTGATTAGATAAAGTTTGACTGATATGATTGATCAATGTGATGATGCCTAATTTCAAGAAAGACATATCATATTGAAGGCGAAGGACACATCTGATAATGTTGACCAAGTGACCATTTTCATAAACACCTAACTACAAGAGAGACATATCCTGCTTAAGGTGAGTGACAAGATTGACCGAAGACAATGTCTAATCTTAGAAAGGATGCATCCTAATAGAAGACAAGTGATAAGACCAAATGAGACAAATGACATAATGCCCTATTCTAATATAAGACCAATGACCTGGTAGTGATTGATGATAAGGTTATTGATCGAAGATTGATTAAAGATTAAGAATTTTTTGGATATGTTTGTTTGTTAATTTATGATTTTGGTTCAAATAATGATTTCTTGCAGACAAAGAACAAAACCCGACTCGAAAAACCCTAAAGGACTAAACTAGGGCCTCGGGGGCTAATCGATTAATGGCCTTACCTACATTATACACACAAAGACCTCATATTTCGACATGACGCAAACCAAATTTGATATGATATGACAAAATCCTAAGGACAAACCTAATGTCTTAGGGGCCCATTGAGTATGGGCCTTTCCTACATAGAAAATGCACAAAGACAACGTAGTTCGACCATTCTAATACAAACTGACTCAGACTCCAATTTTGTTTTTGGAGGTTTTGAAGTTTTCTGATTTTTTTTGGGAATTTTGAAGGTTTTATGATTTTTTTGGATTTTGATGTTTTATGATTTTTTTGTATTTTGATTTTTTAAAAGGCTGGTACCATGTGTATGATACCATGAAAAAAAAAGTCAAGGAATTTCCCCCAATCAGGTATAGGACCATCTTATTATGTGCGAGGAAAAGCATCAGGTGAATGTAAGGGATGATGATGAAGGCAAAGGGTATCAAGTGTCAATTGTTCTCAGGCCATGGAAAGGATGACGAAGCTTTATTATGGATGGAATGAGTGAATGGATGAGCGAGGGGTGGAAGACCAGGTAGAGTGATAGTAGATGGAGGAGCATAGAATGACTACACATGGCACCTGTTTGCTAGGTTTTCACCATGGTACTTATCCAAAGCGCCACCGAAGTAGTTTTCACTTTTGGACGAATTATTTCTCTTTACTATTTTTTTTTTTTTTGTCACCAAGATGCCTGTTTTCCAGGTTTTCATCATGGTGACCATTTTTTTATTTTTTGTATTTTTTTGTATTTTTTGACTTTTTGAAGGGATGCTCTAATAATTAAGTGTAGTACTTGTGAAGGTGCATGTTGTTGATAGGTTCATCCAATGGTTCACCTTTGGGAGTAGAGAACTGATAAGCACTAGATCCATATTTGTTGTGATGATATAAGGGCCCAACCAATTGGGTTCAAACTTTCCAGGCTTTTCTTGATCTGTCTAATTGTTCATATTTTCTTTCAGGACTAAGTCACCAATGTCAAAGCTTCTAGGTTGGACCTTCTTATTGTAGCTACATTGAAGGCGGTTCTGATATGCTTGCAAATGCATCAAGGCATTTTGTCTCTTTTCATCGAGTAAATCTAGCTCATGTAGACGAGATACATGGTATTCTTCTTGATCAATCAATCCTTGCATAGATACTCTTAGGGATGGTAACTCTACCTTAATAGAAATTATGGCCTCAGATCCAAAGATAAGGGAATATGGAGTGGCTCTTGTAGGGGTATGAACACTGGTACGATAAGCCCAAAAAGCAGGATTGAGTTGGAGATTCCAGTCACGGCCAACATCATTGATAGTCTTCTTTAATATTTTAAGGATACTCTTATTAGACGCCTCAACTTGGCCATTACCCTGGGGGTAATATGGGGTAGAAAAATGGTGTTGGATATGAAATTTTTCACAAAGTTCACGGAAATCCTGATTCTTGAAAGGGCAACCATTGTCTGTAATGATGGACTACAGGATACCATAGTGACATATAATGTAATTCAAGATGAATTTAGATATCTACTTTCCAGTAATGTAGGTCATCTAGATGGATTCAATCCACTTGGTAAATTATTCTGTAGAAACAAGGATAAACTTATGTCCATTTACAGAAGTGGGATGGATCTTTCCTACGAGGTTGAGTTCCCATTGAGAGAATGGCCATGGTGATGTGAGCAGCTACAATTTATAAGTCGGTGCATGTATTAGATCTCCATGAATTTGACATTGGTGACATTTCTTCACAAAGTGATAAGCATCATGTTCCATTGTATGCCAATAATATCTTGACCTCATAAGCTTTTTAGCTAAGGTAGGACTAGCAGAGTGAGCTCCACATATACTGTGATGAACCTCTTGTAAGGTTGCTTGTGCTTCATTTGAATCGATACATTAGAGGAGGGTGCTATCTAGGTTGTGGCGGTAAAGGGTATCTCTGATGGCGTATTTAGAGGCTTGTCGGATAAAGGTTTTGCATTGGTTGGAAGAAAAGCTGGGAGGAAGAGTCTGGTCATGCAAATAATTGTAAATTTATTTGTACTAGGGAGATTTGAGACCAACAATTTCACACACAAGTTCAATTTCGGGTACATCGAATGCAAGGACCAATACTTATTCTACCAAGAACTCACATTGTGATGCATTGTTATGAATTTCCAAGAGAGATCCACTTGTTTCCATTGAATCAACTGCTTTATTTTGGATTCTCGATATTTGTTCAAAGGTAATAGCATCAAAATACAGTCTGAAATTATCAACCATACGCTTGTAGAGCATAAGCTTCTCATCCTTGGTATCATAATTGGAATTGACCTATTTGATCACTAACTGGGAATCACCATAAACTTGAAGATCCTTGATTTTCCATTTGATTTCCATTCAGAGTCCTATCAGTAACGCTTCATCCTCAACTATGTTATTAGTGCACAAAAATGCTATGTGAAATAATTTAGAGATGGAATCCCCTTGAGGTGTGATGAATAAAATTTCAACTCTTGAACCATGACTTGCACAAGATCCATCGAAGTACAATTTCCATGTTGTTGGTGTTTCTATTACAAATACCGATTCATCTAGAAAGTTAGATATTAAAGGATGGTATGCCTTTACTAGTGCATCGAAAAGTTGATCAGCTATCACTTGTCCTTTTATTTCTTTTTGATCAACATATTCAATGACATATTCACTTAAGATCATAACCCACTTAGCTAATCTTCCTGTCATGGCTTCTTTACTGAGAAGATATTTTAGAGGATCAATTTTGGCGATCAAGTTTGTCTTATGGTTCAACATATATCAATTTTTGGGCTGCAAATACAACTACTAGGCATGCTCATTCAATAGGGCTATATTTCAATTCATATCCAACCAAGGTACGACTGATGTAGTAGGTTGCTCGTTCTTTACCATCATTATCGTTTTGTGTCAACAATGCCCCCAATATTGATGTAGTTATTGTTACATACAATATCAAATGTCTTCCATCAATCAAAGGCATGAGAACTAGTGGAGTCAATAGATAATTCTTGATTTGATCAAATGATTCTTGAAATTTTTCTCTCCAATTGAAGGGAATTCCTTTTCGTAACAAGTGTTGAAACAAGTGAATCTTATCTGCTAGGTAGGCGATGAACCTATGAATTGATTGCAGTCTTCCCTGTAAAGTCCTTAATTGACTAATGTTGGTTGGTGATGGCATACCTAAGATAGCTTTTACTTTTGTGGGATCAACCTATATTCCTCTACGGGAGACAATATATCCTAACAGTTTGCCTGATTGGACCCCGAAAACATATTTCTTTGGATTTAACCTGAGTTTGTACTTTTCAAGTCGTGTGAAAATATTATCCAAGACTATTAGGTGACCACTTCATTCGAGAGATTTTGATAGAAGATCATCAACATAATCATCCATCAGTACGTGCATATAATCATGAAAAATGGTAGTCATGGCTCTCTGATATGTATTTCCAACATCTTTTTAAGTCCAAATGGCATTAAATTCCAACAAAAAGTTCCATGAGGACATGTGAAGGTTGTCTTTGGTTGATCTTCAGGAGAAATTCTTATCTAATTATAACATGAGAATTTGTCCATAAGTGATAGCATTTCATATCTAGCAGTAAGGTCCACTATGATGTTAATATTTGGTAAGGGGAAATAATCTTTAGGACAAGCCTTATTAAGATCTTTGAAGTTTATGCATACTCTGATTTTCCCATTCAGTTTCGTGACAGGAACAATATTTGATATCCAATCAGCATAATCAATAGAGTGCAATCTGTGGGTGCATTTTCCTTAGCTTTTTTTTATATGGTTTGGCATTTTGTAACAGTGGCAGGTGATATAAAACAAGCCTCGGGTCCAATCCAGGCATATCAACATATTACCATGTAAAATTAACTTGTTTCTCTAAAAAGAATGTTGTAAACTCAAGATTTTCCTTGGTGGTCAAAGATGTTGCAAGTTTTATGATTCTAGAGTTGTCTTGTGTCCCAATGTTCACTTCTTTTGTTTCTTCTATAAGCAATGGTGATCTCTCTTGGTCTATAGGGAGACTGTCCAATCCTCCATCCTTAGGCACCCCAGAGAGGTTTTCACCTTCAGATACGTCCTTTAATTTTACTTTTTCATAATCAACAGGTGCCTTTCAGTTTTCACCTGAAGACCTATTCTTTTTATTTTGACTTTTTTCATTTTCTTTTTTGCAACTAGAGGAAAGGACAACCTCACCAAAGTGTGCTACAAAATTGAGTTCTATGACAAAGCCAACCTTATGATCCCCACTTGGTATTCCTTCACGAAGTCCCATGAACTCAATAATTGCTTCATCGTTCTTGAATGAGTCTAAACTTGGTGGTTCTTATTGATCCCAATCTATTAATTATAGGTAAACGAGGGGCAAGCCATCATCAGTATTGTCAAGGTTCATGGTATAGGCAGATAAGGTAAATACAAAGGTAGAGTCATTGGGTTCCCAGAAGGTAGAATCATGGGTTTCCCAAAAGTGTTTAATCCAAGCTTCTCTTTTCAAGGGGACGTTTTGGGGGACTTGACGAGGGACCAATTTTAAACATGCAGTTGAATCTTTCCTCAAAGGTAGGCTCACTAGGCTCTCTAAATGTTTCCTCAAGGTTATAATTACTTATGGATCTATTGGATTCCAAATCCCATTCCCACTCATTAGAGTCATAGTTGATATAACAATCCTCAGATGCCTTGATCTCATTTGAAGCATTAACGGTCTCACTCGAGAGTAACCCAGTACCCTAGATAGTCACTTTTAAAGGTACAAACCCTAACCATTGATACTTTAGTAATTTAGGAGGTTGTAAGGGTTCCAACATTCCTTTTTTGTTTAGACCAAGGTTTTTGTGTCCATCATATCCTTGTTGCTTCATCAAGAGAAACCATTTTGGATATTGTTCAATTGGTAGCTACTTAGGTTCTATGTCCTCTTCTTTGTAAAACCATGTGTAAATGTGGTCATCCAAATATTCTTTAGCTAACTCCCCCCATTTAGTGAAGGTGGTAGGGGGATTATGGATGATAACTTTAGGTTGCAAAGGATGAAGCTAGCCATAAGACTTTGGTGATTTAGGTAGCTTTCCAATGAAAAAGAGACTTTTCATGTTGTATTTTCCGCATCCTTTGTCTTGAATCTGGATTTTGGGTTTGGACAGTGGGGTGAATGGAGTGGATGATTTGATGAGGTCAGGTGGATCAATGCAATGAGATGAGGTGGAAGGTGAGGCCTCTTGATTTATAGGCACTTGTCACTCAACAATTCCTTTTAGGTTTGTACAATATTGAAAGGGATCAGGATTTTCAGGAATAGTAACTTTGGTGCCATTAAATGGAAACTTAAGGCATTGATGATATGTGGAGGTGCCATTAGATGGAAACTTAAGGCATTGATGATATGTGGAGGGTATAGCCTTCATGGCATGAATCCATGGGCGGCCAAGGAGAAGGTTGTAATATAATTCCAGATCCAAGACATGAAACTTTGTATTTTACATAGCTGAACCAACTCTTACGGGAAATGAAATAACTCCTTCAGAGGAGCGTTCAATGCCATCATATAAATCCTTAATAAAAAAATTCTTAGTTTGATCTATAAAATTCTCAGAGTATCCCAATTCTTTTACAAATTTTAGGGAGCAATTGTTTATCCCTGCTCCACTATGTACCAAGATTCTTCTGATCTTATGTTTATTAACGTAGACTTCAAGGTGTAGGGCATTATTATCATTTGTCTTTTGTGCGGAAAAGTCTTGTTTAGAAAAGGTGACATGGTGCGGCATAGCTAGGTATCCAACCATGGTTTTAAATTCATTAACATCTAGATTGGCAGGTACAAATGTTTCTTTCAAGGCTTTATCAAGGATAGCTCTGTGTTGAGGAGATATGCAAAGGAGTTCCAGGATGGAAATCTGTGTGAGTCTTCCCTAGCTAGTCTAGGAGATTGTACTAACTTTTTGGTTGCAGAACAGAAGGAGGTCTTGGAAGAGTTATCTTGGCTCTGCGAGTGGTAAAATCACACTCTGAAATTTTCTTGTTTATGGTATTGGTGGCAATGCGATCATCAAATGGTCTAACATTAAGGATAATAATGTTATAATCATGTTTGACATTGGTATAATTGGCACTATTGTTATTCCCTGAACTGGAGGCTTTTCCTTTGTCATGATCTTGTAAGGGAGTTTTAAATATGGTATGATCAACATTTGTCTTACCTTGTGAATTGTCTATTGAAATGATTCTTTGTTCTATGAGGTCTTGAATGACATTTTTGAGTGTCCAACATCTAGAGGTCTTATGTCCTTTTCCACAGTGATATCCACAATATTCATCTTCTTTCCACCAGTTGGGTTTGATCAATGAGTGTTCATAGTTTTTGATGTTTGGTAGTTGGATGAAGTTGGATTAAAAAAGTGTTTTTAGGACTGATTCGATGGGTTCACCCAATTGGGTGTATGTTCTCTTGGTGTGGGGGGGACCTCTTTGTTATTAGTTGCTTTGGACGACGTTCAATGTTTGACTTTGACCTTGTGTTTGGTTATTTGATGTGTTTGATGAGGAAGGACCTTTGAGGTGAATGGTAGGAACTTTTTTATCACTTTAGCATCGATAACTCCATCATTAGTGACATTCTTGTTTTGGGACCAATATTTTCTTTTGTCATTATTGGGCTTTGGAGTCTCCTTGTGTAATTTGAATAGTCCTTTTGTGACAAGACCTTTTTCAATAAGGACACCTTTCTCAAGGATTTCGTCAAAATTTGTGCAACATTGGATTTGAAGACCACTCAGCATTTCTCCATTTAGGTTTTCCACAAACATGGTGACTAGTTGTTTCTCAGGAACGTGACAAGGGAACTTGCTAGTTAGACTTCACCATCTTTGGTAAAATGAGGTAAGTGACTCCCCTTCTTCTTGTTTGGTTGTACATAATGTTGCAAGGGTCACACCACTTTCAATGTTAAAGGAAAAGTGATTAATAAATTTATCAGCTAGCTCACCCCATGTTCTAATCCTTGGAGGAAGATGTGCAAACCAATCTAGGGTTGGTCTCAAACTTCGTGGAAATAATCTCATCAAGTAGGTAGGATCATATGAGATTTCCATACATGTCGTATTAAATTCTCGTATGTGTCCACTGGATCCCCTTTCCCTTTGTATTTGGGTAAACTTGGCATTGTGAAGTGAGGGGGAAAGGGCGACATGTAGAGATTTATGTCAAATGGATAGGGGCACAATTCCTCCATGGAATAAGTTTTCTTGTTGGTTCCCAATTGCATGTTTTTTTTTTTGGATGGCTTGTATTTGTTGTATCAAGGTGTTTGCAAGAGATGGTGTTGTGTTGGTTTGATTTTGTGTTATGATGTTGGTGTTGAGGTCATATGTTGGATTGAGATTGGCATTTTGTGGTATGGTACATTGGTTACCTTGTTGATATTGATGTGTAAATGTAGCATTTGTGTTGGTTTGATTTGGATGGAGATTGGTCCCAAAGGTCATGTTTGTGTTTGGTATGGCATTTTTAAATTGTGATGTGGGCCCTTGATTTTTTCCTTTGATTTGAAAGGTTGATCCCTCATTTGTGTTTTGGAAAGACGGCGTGGGTCCTTGATTGGTGTTTGAGAATGTAGGTCCTTGTAAGGTATGAGTGGGCCCTTGGTTGGTGTTTTGATTTGGTATTCTTCATGGGACAATGTGAATCCTCCTAGATTTTTTTGATTGATTTTGATTTGATGAGGGTGTGCTTTAGAATTGGAATGATGGACCTTGATTCATTTTTTGAAGTGTAGGAATGGGGCCTTGGTTTTTATCTTGAGAAAGAGGATTTGTGAAGGTCTTACTCATGGGATTTGATGTGCTACCAAATGTAAAATTTTGTCCTTGTGTTGTCACATGGGTCACCTTATTTCCAAATGTGGAGATACTAGGGATATGTGTGGTAGTTGTGTCCATGTGTGTTATAGTACCAAGTGGTATAATTGATATTTTTTGTGAAGTTGGCATCCCTAATGAAAATGAATTTTGAGTATCTCCTTCCACAATTGTGGAGACATCAAAGACTTGAGGGAGTTTAGCACTCTTTTTGGCTATTGCACAGAAGAATCTATTAGGATCAACACTAACAAGATCATCAACCATGCATAAAATCCTTGGGTCTTGGTAAGCTCTTTCAATCTCTTCAACAGTCATTTTCTTGTTGAATTCGTCTAGACTTAGATTGTCCAATGTGTTGGTTGGGTCTCTTTGTGGTGTTTCTCTTCATGGAGTAGATTGATTTGAGTTTGATCCAAAGTTGGTGTCATGATGTGGACTAGAAAATGGGTCATTTGAGGAATCCATGTCCTTTCTTTTAGTTCCTGACTTTGTTTCAACCATGTAAGACTTGCAAGTTTGGAAGGTAATGCAAGGTGATAACGAAGCTAAACTATGTTTTTGGGATTTTTTGGTTATAAGGATGCAAGGATAATGATGACTAAAGGATGAAGATAAATGAAGCTAAATGAAACTAATGTACCAAAGTTATACTAATTGATGATCAAGGAAAATTATATGGAGACTAAATGATGCTAATTTAATGATAAAAGGTAGTGGTGCAACTAAGGCTAAGATGGAATTAAGCTATGTTTTTGTGTTTTTGAGATATAAGGATGCAAAGTGAAAGTACAATTTAAGTCCAATACTAAGGATTGGTAGGATGATAATGAAGCTATGGTCAAAGGGTATGATATGAATCTAAATGACACTAAGAATATTAATCTTAAGATTTAAGAAAAAGGATGGTAACTAAGCTATTGTAGGTCCAAGATAACAAACCAAAATGTCATTGACCTTTGTGATAATAAAGATGATAGTTTTGACAAGGTGAGTCTAAACTAGGTCACAGGTTTGAGACTCAAGTATTGACCAAATATGACAATGAAAAAGGTTGTTAAAGTGAAAGATGAAGGTCAATGATAAGTTGGATAAGCAACCGTAGATTGTTCAAAGGCTTAGTAATCTTCCTATGTCTGAAATCTGAAAGGTAGGAGCAACCTAAGGTCTAGGATACACTTATGTAAGGAAAAAGGACGAGGAAAGCAACCTAGAATGCAATGCAATCCTAAATTGAAGGACTGAAATGGACCAGGAAAGCTTTGCAAGTCTTTGGTTTGGAAGTCAAGATCACTGTTATGATGAATTGATTCTATTTTGGACAAGGATTTTGTGAATTTTTTGTAATCAGGTAATTGCAACACTGTTTTCTCATATGCGTCATTTTAGTTGTGGGATTTTGATGAGCAGTTACATTTCAGTTTAGTAGTTGCGATTCATAAACTCAATTGTGGTTTTTTGGTAACCGATGTGACACATAATTGCACTTGTGGGCCTATTTCAAGCAGTTGCAGTTCACATAATGTTGATTTTGCAATTTTGATGTTTTGACCTAGTTTTCGAATGGGTTTTTGACTGGTTTTGATGAAATTTTGTGAGATGAAGTTTGGAAAACATAGAAAATAGTCACAAACACTTTTTTTGATCTGATTTTGAGTATGAAAATGTTTGGTTTCAATGTGAATAAAGACACTCATAAACAATACACATCCTAGGCTAGAAATGGATACCACCCATTGAGTCCCTACTTGTATTTATCCAACCACTTAAACAAGGCAGACAACTAGAGACTTGGTGACACTGGCTCCCCCTTACATGGCACACACTTCTCAGGCACACCAAGTCTCATTCTCCAAAGATGAATTTCTGCCTCTATAATTGAATAGTGAAGACATAGGGTGGCTTCAGAACAACTATTCCTGCACTAGCAAGTGAAAATGTTTTGAGCTTCTAAAATAATGGTTCTTAATCAAATACTTGGGGACATGGCACCTTGCGAGAGTCCAGCAAGCCACTTAAGGCTTTAATCACTCCTACTAGGGGCCCTTATAATTTTTATAGTAGTACCCTATTATGAATGACACTGTACGACTAAGGCCTACATACCATGAGGACTTCACAATTTAGTCTCATCTTTTTATATACTGGCCCAAGCAAAAAATCGGTTGGAGTCATTCCCTCTTGCAAGGTAGGTGTAAGCCATCAATATCTTTATTTGTAGTCGGTCGTAGTTGGTCGTAGTCGGCCAGTTGTTATGCTTAATAAAACTATAGTTGTATGAATAATTAATGTAATAAATGTCATGTGTAATCGGGTAACTAAGTCCTGATTAGTTGTCATGAAACTTCGTGATGGTTGGTTGCTCAATCACCACCAAGCATTATATGTATTGATTTCTTGTAGTTAGGAAAGATTATGATTGGTATTGTTGATAGCCATATGATTGTACGTGTTAATATTTACTGAAAGATGAATATAATGTTTCCATGATTCAAGCATTGATGTTCTCAATTATGTTATGCTTTCCTATGTTTTGTATGTAATCTAGTTTACTTCTATAGTACGTTGGAATACACCTAGTGAAGTAAACATTTTGCGTCATTGCCTAAGCAGACTAGGGAATCACTCATCATTATGATGGTAGCGTAATGGGTCGACCGACAAAGGATCTCATGGAAACTAATGAATAAAGAGAGGATGAGTTGACACAAGATTTGGTAAATTTGTGGAATATATCACTAAGAGATCACGTCCAGAGGGAAGCCCTCGGGTGAGAGATCCCTGAGGTAGTTATTTGGGATAGAGTGGAAATGAATGATGAGTTTGATCACCTTCTCAACCGTCTTCCAAGATTGTTGGCCCTCCACTTCATCCTCCTACGGGACCTTTAGGTGAAAGAGGATCAAGAACGCCGAAAGCAACAAATATTATAGCGGTACAAAGAACAAGCCAAACAAGAAGAGGAGGAATGCGACACTAGCCATAGACGTACTCCCAGTAACCAACAATAATCATGTTAATGACCTGTAATGCATGTACGAACAAACAAAGACAAGAACCGAATACCAATCGAGCACAAAGCTGAGGAGGAAAGGATTCAACAATTACCGAGGACTACAAGAGCAAGAAAACTTGTGACGAAGACTAAGGAAAGTTGATAAAGAATTGAATGAAGATCTTATTGAAATAAACCAAAGTATAAAAAGAGAAAATGATAATCTTGAGGAAATAGACCAATCCATCAATAAATCACATCAAACAAATTTGGAGGGGAGGGGTGAAGGACCCTTCATCACCCTGTACGTAGAAAAATACAAAATCAGTGAAAATGAAAATGAATTAACTAAAGAACTTGATAGTAGCATCCAATGCATTCAGGAGTTGTCCATATCAGATGAAAACAAAGGGCTAAGGACTGGAAGATCTAAGCCCAAGACCCCAGGGCTGAGGGAGTACTAGAGTGAACCCTAGGAGACTCAAGGTGTTGAGGATGCTGATGAAAGATGTGGGAGAGACTCGTACATGACTGAGAGTGCAAGTGACACGCCAGAATGTAGCAGGAAAACCACTCTAGTCAGGTCTAATACACAAGGAGGGTATTGGGGCAAGATGGTGACTCTGCCAGGTGAGCGACAAAAAATATCGAAGTTTATAGGGAATGGATCGGAAGATCTAGTAAGGCATTGTAAAATATGTGAAACAATTTGGATATCCAATGGACAAGATGATATGGACCACTGGATGAAAGCATTTCCAAAAACATTGAGGGATAGTGCCATTGATTGGTACTCAGAATTGGACCAAGTACAAAGGGCATCTTAGAGACTACTAAAGCAAGCATTCCAAAATGAGTTCAAACTCTTGAGGGATGATAGCGAGATTGTAGCAGAAATCTACAATACAAAGCAAGGGAAGCATAGGGGTGTGTGTAACTACAACCAGAGACTTAAAGATCTGTTAGAGAGACTAGAGGCACAACCAACTGACAAGCTAAAGAAAAGGTGGTTCATCGAGGGATTAATTTTGTCATTAAGAAATAAAATGAAATTCATACCTTCATCCTTGTACATGGAAGCATACAATCGGGTGATGGATATAGAAAACAAAAATAAAATATCTTGAGGGAAAAAGAAGACAAACAACAAGAAGAGTATGAACAATAGTGATGGAGAGTCAAAGATGGTGCAAGCACTCCAGAAGGACATGCTGAGGATGATGAAACAATTAAAGGCTGACAAGGAGAGTATGAAGGAGGCCAGGGAGCTGTGATGTACAGACTGCAATGGAGAAGGCCACATGAAGGAAATTTTTCCAAAGAAGTTGTTCTACGATATCAGCCAAGGATGGGACATTTTGTCAAGGAATGCCAATACAACTTAAAATCTAGAAGTGCACAAGTACTCTTTTCTTAGGGTGAACCGTCGACACCGCCGAACACACCATCAAAATCCTAGAACACTTCTAATGTGTCCCCTGGAGGGTGCCGGAATAACCAAAGGAGCAAAAATAGTACCCCGCAAAGCAAGATACAATACAATGCAAAGGGAAGGCCCATGATACAATGCAAGAAGTGCAACAAATGGGGTCACTTTGCTAGGGACTTCTAGAACGGCCAAGGTTTGGGAGGAATATTATGTAAGTGGTCTGGACTAGGTGACCATGAAGATAATGAATGCCCCAAACAAAAGGGTATCCATATGCTAGAAGTAGAAGAAAAAGAGGTACTGGCGATCACCAGAGCGCAAGCAAAGAAGGCAACCTATCTAGATCCACGTACAAAAAACAAAGGATGAAGGAAGCAAAAGCCTAATTGGAACTGGCGATGGTGAAGGAGAACACAAAGCCTTTGGAGAAACCAGGAGCCTCTCGGTGGTCGGAGGCAGAAAATAAAATTGTAAGATAGGTGTTGCAGACCACTGTACCCATCAAAGTAACTAACCTTCTCTAGACTCCCGCAGTTGGGACTAGCAATGAAAAACATCTTCGAGGATGGAAAATAGTCGAGATCGGTGGATGGAAGGAAATAATTGGTACCTGAACTACCATCGTAAGGTGAGAAAACCATCGACCTTGGACTATTGACAAAAAGCATTGGGAAGATGCCAGTGGTTGTTCAAATGGAGATTGAAGGGAATATTTTGACAAATACTATCATCAACGGAGGATCGAGAGTCAATGTACTACCCGAAGACACATGGAAGAGTCTCAGGGAGCCAACATACTAGCCACCAACATTCCAACTCGTCGGTATACACCAACATGGCATCAAACCATTGGGAACGCTAATGGCGCAAAAGGTGGTGATTGGAACACAACCATTCCTACTGAACTTCATAGTCATTCCATTATAGAGGAAGGTGTACGATGTGTTTCTTGGATGACAATGGTTAGTGGCAGTGAGGACAAATCATAATTGGAAGAGAAACACACTGTCCATAAAGAGCAATGGAAGGAAGTACGTGATCGACCTGAGAAATCAAACAGTGAGAAAAGAATTGGCATCAGACTCTAAATCAGAGAAAGGAGATGGAATGGAGGGAGGAGAGACTATAGAGCCGAATGATGAAGGAATCCTAGACGTCCAAGAGTGCTCAAAAGATGAAACAAATTCCCTGAGCGGGCTATTCCACTGGAAAATGGAGGACTATGAAGTCTTTCAACAAGATTGCAATATGCTACAAGTAAAAGAGGAAGGGATGGGGAAGTATGAAGCATCAACAAGTCAACTGTTACCTCCTGAGTATGGAGAGTATAAAGAAGGAGTGGCCAAAGTAGATGACACACCAACACACCACTTCGAAGGAGATAAAATCATCAAGTACGAAGAATCTAATATAATGAAGGTTAATCTGGGTGAAGAAGGTAAACCTCGTATGGTATTGGTGGGAGACGACTGGAATCTCGTACTGAAAACAACTGCCTTCAAAATCTCCATGGAGTACAAGGATTCCTTCGTGTGGACCTACAAAAATTTGAAGGGCATACCTTCAGAGCTATGCATACACTGAATTCCATTCATACTCGAAGCACATCTCGTACGAAAAAGGTTGTACCAGATGAATAAGAATTATGTTGCAAAGGTGCAACAAGATATTGAGAAAATATTGGAGGCCAGAATTATATTTAAAGTTGATGTGAGTGATTGGGTGTTGCCTATAGTGATATCTCACAAGAAAGAATCTGAATGATTAGAATTTGCATAGACTGAGCGTCAATGTGATGACGATCAAGGATCCCTTTCCAAACCCATTCACTTATTCAATCTTGGAGGAAGTGGCTGGGCATGAGATGTATTCATTCCTAGATGGGTTTTTAGGATATAACCAAATAAGCATAGCTGAGGAGGGAAAACTGAAGAAAACCTTCATTGTGGAGGATGAATTGTATGCATATAATAGGATTCCATTCGGTCTATGTAATGCTCCTACAACCTTCCAACGAATCATATTGCACATATTTGAAAAGATGTCTACAAGGAATTTCAAGGCGTTCCTTGATGACTAATCCATTTTCAGTAGTGATCAAACCCACTTGAAGGCCCTCTAGGAATGTATGGAACAATGCAGAGCAGCCTGGTTGGCACTCAACCCCAAGAAGTGTCGATTCATGGTACCTCAAGGAAAATATCTCGGATACATCATTTGCAAAGCAGGCCTGAAGATTGGTTTGAACAAGATTCGGGTGATCATATAGATGGAAACTCTACAGAATGTAATAGGAGTGAAATAATTCCTTAGACACGTAGGATATTATAGAAGGTTTATCAAGAATTTTTCTCAAATCTCGTAACCATTGGACATACTCACTAGGAAGGGACAACTGTTTGAATGAACGGAAGCACAAGAAGCAACATTCTACGAATTAAAGACACGGTTGATCAATTCACCAATCTTGGTGTACCAGATTGGTACAAGGAATTTCATGTGCACGTGGATGCTTCGAACTTCACCATCAGAGCAACATTCACATAGGTGGGCATTCAAGGATTGGACCATTCATTATACTTTTCTAGCCGACTACTATCTAGAGTGGAGAAAAATATAGTACAATGGAGAGGGAAGCTCTAGGAATGGTGTACACCATACAGAAGTTCAGGCATTATCTATTGGCAACTCCCTTCACTTTTTATGTGGATCATTAGGCATTGATCTACCTGGTGAACATGCCAATTATTCAAGGAAGGGTAAGCAGATGGTTGCTACTCATACAATAATTCACATTCACCATCATTGTACGACTAGGGAAAAGCCACGTCATCGCCGATCAACTGTCAAGAGTACGATCTAGTGAACCAAATGATGAAGTAAATAGAGAATTCCCTGATGCTCATCTATTCCAAATAGTATTATTTCCCACATGGTATGAGAAGATTGGAGAATACTTATCAACTTTATCCTTCTTGAGGGATATGCCACCGATTGAATGGTAGAAACTGGTGCTGAAAAGTAAACATTTCAGCTCATCAACGAGTTGCTTTATAAAATGGGACTTGATCAAGTACTCTGACGATGTGTCATGGAGGAAAAAATTTCAGGAGTACTGAAGGAAGCACACAAAGGATTGGCCGGAGGACACATGGGTGTAGATGCCACAACCAAAAAATTTCTATTGGTAGGCCTTTGGTGATCGATGGTACACACAGACACATGGGAGTGGGTGGTAGGATGTGACACCTACCAGAGGGTTGAAAAACCAATGAAGAGAGATTTCATGCCACTCTTCCCATCGCAGCCTCAAGAACTATTCAAACAACGGGGGATCAAATTCATCAGGCCACTAAAGGTCAGCCAATTGCATTGATGTCGATATATTGTTGTAGCCATGGAGTACTTAACCAAGTTGGTGGAGGCTCAAGTGCTATTGGACAACACTACAGTCAGTACGACCAGATTCATGTACAAGAAGATTGTCACATGGTACGAGATACCCATCTAGATTATAATTGATCGGGGAGGTCACTTTGTGAATCATTTCATACAATTGATGACATCGAAATTCAAGATCTTACATAATCTTTCCAGCTCATACTACCCAAGAGCGAACAGGTAGGCGAAGTCAACAAACAAAATTATGGTATCAATCATTCATAAGCCCTGTGGCATCAAGGAGGTTGATTGGGAAGAACGATTACTAGTGGTGTTATGGGTGTACCATATGAAATACACAGTAATGATCGACCACACACCCTTCCAATTAATGTACGTACATGAAGTCGTCGTATTGACATAATACTTAGTGCCAAGCTTAAGAATTGCGATGGAAAATAGATTGGGTGATACAAAAAGTCCAAAGGAAAGGTTGTTCTAGCTAAAAAAATTGGATGAACAACAAGTACTCACTCAATGGGCGACAGAGGTACATAAGAACTGGAGAAAGTTTTGGCATGACAAACATCTCTAGCAGGCAAACTTCTGACCGAGACAGTTAGTGCTAAAATACAATGGTCATAACGAACTCAAGCCGAGGAAGTTTAAAATCAGATGGTTGGGACCATTTCGAATCCATGAAATTGGAGACAATGAAGTGATCAAGCTAGCAAGACCAGACGACATAGTGCTGAAGGATCCGGTGAATGGGTCAAAAATAAAAATTTATAAAGAAAGGAGGGAACCAGTGCAAATAAACATGTTGGGATATGCAACCAGAGAATACTGGCCGGTGCAGAATGAAGAGGCCATAGAAGAAGAATATTGGGGCTTGGGAGGCCCTGGGTATGCAGCGAAAGGAGTTTGGGTGGAATCAGGCAGAGACCAAATTATCAAAGAAAGATTGGCAAAGAATAAAGTAGAGGGGATTGCAGTGCCTTGGGTGCACATGCACCTGACAAATGTGATGTTCGAGACACCCGTTCTCTACAAATGAATGGGTGGACAATGGAATTTTGTGGCCCTGTATGAAGGCATAAAGAAGGGATACGTGGCCAAAGAATTGGATCTGGAGGCTCAAAAGGAAAAAGAAGAACGAGTGGCCAAAGAATGAAGCGAGTTCCAGCCTAAGGAAGACGAAGAAGATGAAGAGTGGGATGATGAACAATGGGAGGCTTACGTAGATAAGATGGCCTCTTGTTTGAAGATAATCATAATGATCGAGGACATGTTCATATCTCATGTGGATGGATACACAAAACAATTGTTAGAGCACATGAGAACGAACATAAGGAAGGTGCCGAGGGTGAGGAAGATTGGGATGACGGATGGACTTTGGAGAGTGATATTGAACCCAGCCAAACCACAGATAGTGGAAGGAGAAGACATAACTTGGTACCAACAATACATAGGGAGGTACGTCGATGGTAGCTTTAAAGGTACTGGTCCTGCTCCTTTGCTTGATAAGTGGTTCGATTTATAATACATGGGGACATGTTGCAAAGAATAATGCTATAAAAGACCCCCACACACATGTAAATGACATTATGCATCTGAGTTAAAGGGTAAGGAAGGTGCTAGAGTAAGAGGAACGAAGAGAAAAATGAAGGAAGAAGAGAGAGAAGATGGTGAAAGCCAAAAAATATTAAAAATAGAGAAGAGAAGATAAGAAAAAGAAAAAAATAGAAAAAGAAGATAGAAAATATGAAAGAGAAAATAATAAAAAGAAAAAAATGAAGAGAGAGGAAAGAGAAAAGAAAAATAGAAAAAAGGTGAAGGGGAAATTAAAAGAATTCAAAATTGAGGAGAGAGAAAGAATGCAAAAGGAGAATATTAAAAGAATTAAAAAGGAAAAAGTATTAAGTGAAGAAGAAAATATTAAATTGGGAAGTGTTGAAAAATGAAAAGTGACATGGCCAATTAAAGTGAAGGGAATAAAAATTCTCCAAGCCCCAACCATCAAGGTCGTACGACCATTTAAAGAAATTGCCAAGAGAAATAAAATTTGGTGAAAAATTAAATATATCATAGTATGACCATTTAAAGAAATTGCCAAGGGAAATGAAGTTCGACAAAAAATTTAAAAGCATCATAGTATGACCATTTAAAGAAATTTTCTGGAGAAATAAAGTTTGGCGAAATATTAAAGTCAAAAGCATCATTAAATAAAAAAATTGTACGACCATTGGGAGAGAGAGGAAGTTTGACGAAAAAATAATAATTCCAATAGCATATATTGGCAGGTAAGAGAAGGGCATACAACATTAGTAACCAGATAGAAGGCGTACGATGCATCACAAAGAAGCACAAAACAATGGACAAGGAGGTCGTATGACATATAGTATGACAAGTTGAAGACACAAGGCACTGCACTGCAAAGAAATCACAAGGTGTGGTAAGCATTGGCAATCAAAGGAGTTTCGTACGACACAAGGCATTACAGAGAAAGGTTGTACGACCCAAAGAAGGCAGTATCTAGCGGTGTTCGACAGAAAAAAGAGAAGTTGACACTTGGCAATCTCTCACATCGTACGACGTTTGGAGACACAAAGCACTCACATCGTATGACAACCATCTTCCACCGTACGACATCCATTGGCAAGTCACAACGTACAATCCAACAGGTTCATCATAAAAACTGAGCAAGGTGGCATAGTACGACCACAAGCAAGTTTATAGTACAACCAAAAAGACTCATAGTACGCCTGGCAACAAATTCCAAACTTGTACGACATCCATTCCTTCATTACAAAAGTACGAAAAAATCAAATAGTACGAGAAGGTGCCAAAGTATAGAAAAATAACATAGTATGAAAATCAAGGGAGTAGACACACATCAAACCCTAGTTAGGCAGTTATAGCAACCATCTTTTTCAACAACAAATTAATTGCCAGGAGAAAAGGAATAAAGAGGATTTGAATTTTTGAGAAGATATCAAAATGGATAAAGGAAAGAAAATAATGTAGGGCAAGCCAAAGGTGGCATCGACATCCAAAAAGAAGAAAATGAGTGGAGATGAGGATGCCATGACATGGGTGAGTTTAATTGGTAACGAGTGTAAATAATGGTGGAGAAGCACGATGGATGATCATACTTTGAAAATTGCACTAAGAAACACTTGGGTGGACAAGGCAGTGTGCTCCTACAATTTTTCAATGCCCAAGAGTTCAAGCCTTGGCTGAAGGCCATGGTTGAAAATTATTTCCGCCATACACACAGGTCTATTTTAGACTATAGGGGGTACACTGTCATAGTTTCATTTTGGCCATAAGATTTCGAATGAGTGTTTGGCATCTCAGCAACAGGGGCAAGGGTAAACAAGCCTGGAAAAATGACTCAGTAGTAAAAACAAATCCTTATCAAACTGGTCTACTGAAGTGATATGACAACGAAAGAAAAGGACAACATATGGAATATAGGAAATAGAGGGTTGCGTAAGCACTACCTGGCCACTACATAATGGAAGTGTTTGCTAGATTTGATGAAATCTAGATTGATAGGGGCAATCCACACATCTGACATTTCCATTTGGATGGTAGACTATATGGTTGACCTGAGTGTAGGCAAGGTGTACAATTGGGGGCGACTACTTTCAAAGAAAATGCGAGAATTCTTATCATAGATGCACAAGGCATTTTACATGACGCAACACACAATTTCCTTGTTCCTTGATGCCATTCATATGTAGGTTCAAGAGGGCAGATGAGGCCAATTGCATCCACTCACTCACTTGGACAAGGTTGTCAATGAATTTCTATTGGACGAAGTTAGAATTGAAATTAGTTGGCGAAAAATCCTTACAGGCGGGGAAGAAAAGGAAGCGTAGGGAGGTATCGGTGGAAAAGGAAGTGTCGACCGAAGAAGCATCAACAAAAAGTGAAGAAGAGGAGCGAGAGGAATCGATAGATCTGTCCTCTTCAACATCGGTCACCAGTTCGTTAACGGACAAAGAAGTGTTTGTGGTCGTGGGGGTGACACCAGAGATAGTGGTGGATGAAGCCACAACACTACCATCCCTTCAACCTGCAAGTTTCAACCTGTTAGCATCACCAATTCACATGGGGATCCCATCATCGGTGGTAACGTTTACCCTCCCAACATCACCCATTGGCGTTGGAAGGACATTCAGGGTGGCAACTTCCATACCAGGCGCATCGCCAGGTTGGGCACCGCTGGCACAAGATTCGACACCGCCAGGATTGGTGATCCTAGAAGAGACACTGCCATGAGTTCCAGTAGAGTTATTGCCAGATGTGGTAGGAGGGGATGTGCTACCAATTTTGGCAGTGGGCGACATCAGTTCAGCGAATTTAGGAGAAGCATTGCCAGGTGCAGTCGTAGGAGATGAGTTGCTAAGTTTGGCAGCTTCAAGGGATACACCACCAGGAACCTCGTTCACCGTCATATTGCCATAAATACCAGTGACTGAGACCTATGGAATGATCACAATAGAGCAGGTTCCCCTTGTTACACCACCAACAACACCCAAAGTGGCACAGATAGACAATTGGCTGGGGTCGGTGGGTCTCACATTGGAGGTGGCAGAGCCGCTTGTATAGAGCCCTTCAGAGGGTGTAGTTGGGGGTACTGATGTGGGAGGATCATCTCTTCAGACCCAACAGAGTGATACTGTGAGGTTGGCAGAGGAGGTGCACCAACAACCGCCAGTGACTAAAGGCGAGATAGAGATAGTTGGAGAGACAGCATCAGTGGTACAAGAGCATGAGGAGAAAACATTGAGGGATACCCCTGCGATAGATGAGGAGACATTGTTAGCACCTGGCGAATAGGAGGATGAATTTGGTCGGTCTAGCGAGTTTGGGGGGTTTGGTGGTTATGTGGTAGAGATATCACAACTGGATCCATTAGATCCTTTGGGGACTGTGTAGAGATATGTAGAGGAGCTCCAACGCATGGGATAGGTGATGATGCAGGTAGGACACATCTCAGAAGAGCTCAAAGTTGGTCATTCCCCACTGGTGGGCTACGAGTTGCAACGAATCCGGGGATTCATGCAAATGGAGTGCGAGGCAGAGTTTACTCGTATCTTCACTAGCTAGGGATGGCCGACAGGCGAGACCTTGCCAATGCTTAGAGCATGGCGAGGTAAACCACTGAGGATGGTAGGAAGGGATGCTAGAGTCTTGGAGAATCTCTATCACATTGAATTAGCCTTCCGTGATGTCTTCTATATTGTGAAGCGGTAGATGCTATCCATTGAGCTGGCAGTAGTAGGGAAGGTAGAAGCTTACAAGATGTTGTAGAGGTCAAAGATGAGTCAACAATAGCTATGAAGAACTTGCAAACTCAGTTGGAAGAGCAAACTTAGATAGCTAGTGCCCAAGAGACCTAGGTAGTGGCCTTGAAGGCCAAGGTGACCAATTTGGAGGAGGGGACTCGATAAAGAGAGCAGGAGACTCGACAGGGAGAGCAGGAGACTCGATAGAGGGAGCAGGCATGGGAACAAGGAGTCAAGGAGTTGGAAGAATAGTTGGCAACTAGGAGCAGGGAGGCAGACAAGGCGAAAAGTCAATTGATGGAGGCAACTCGTATGGTGAAAGCTGCTAGGGAACGAGAGATCCTCATCGATCGCCAGCTTCGCATGTGCATAGAGGAAGTGAGGTGATTGAGGGAGCAAGACTCTTCGGCAGCCACCCCAACATCATTAGTTCATCTAGGGACATCCTCGCTTCCTCCTTCCTCTCATTAGATTTTTGCACAACATCATTCCCTTTTTTTGGCTTGTCATGGCATCTGGAAGACAACTTCTTTTGTGGGGGGGATGATGTAAGCCGTCAATATCTTTAGTTATAGTCGGTCGTAGTCGATCAGTTGTTATGCTTAATAAAACTATAGTTGTAGTATGAATAATTAATGTAATAAATTTCATATGTACTCGGGTAACTAAGTCCCGATTAGTTGTCATGAAACATCGTGACAGTTGGTTTCTAAACCATCACCAAGCGTTATATGTACTGAGTTCTTGTAGTTGGGAAAGATTATTATTGGTACTATTGACAACCATATGATTATACATGTTAATATTTACTGAAGATGAATAGTAGCTTTCCATGATTCAAGCATTGATGTTCTCAATTATGTTATGCTTTCCTATGTTTTGTATGTAAACTAGTTTACTTTTGAAGTACGTTGGAATACATCTAGTGAAGTAAATAGTAGGCCTCTCTAAAGGTAAACAAAAGCAAGACAAGTATGTTGTTTTTGATCTCCCAGATCGCACAAAGCGCAAGGAGAGAGCATACACAACACCTTTTTCTCATACTCATATAGGGTTCATTTTAATTCCATATTGAAATATGTGGGTGATTGTATACAATACCAATGGAATGCTTTTGATTCTCAAGATCGCCAAGTGGCATGAGAGAAGAGCATACACATCCAAAATCATAATGCCAACCACAAGACACATATAACACTTGTTAATTTTAACCTTGCTTATGCTTTCAATCAAACAATTATGTTCATTTTAGACCAATGACATGTAATGCAGGTTCATTTTAGATCCCATGAGTGTAATATGCATTTTTTTGCTCATTTTAAATCCTTATGAATGAGAAATGCATGTTCATTTTAACCTTATGAATGTGATGCAAGTTGTAGTTGTAAATTTTAGGCCCAATTTGTGATTCATGCAAATTTTTTGTTCATTTTAAGCCCCATGAATGTGGAAGATGTAATTTGTTGTAAATTTTAAGACCAAATGAGTGACATATGCAAATTATGGTTCATTTTATCCTCATGAGTGTAAATGCAATTTGTTGTAAATTTTAAGACCAATGAGTGAAATCCAATTTTAGCTGTTCAAAAAGTGTGTTGAAAAAACATAATTTTTTTTTAATCCAAAAACAAGCCAAAAATTCTACAAAACCACAAGTTATATCTCCTTGATGAAAGCCACATGCTGAAAACAAAACATCAGTAAACCAAAAAAACCTTTAATGATAACAACAAACTAAAATAGTGATAACTTTCTCAAAACTAAACAAAATTTTAAACCGTAAAAATCTATGGAAAGATAAGACATAGACCTTCAAAACTTAGAAAGAGTTTGGAAAAACCTTACATAAGAAAAGTGTTATAAACAAAAGAAAACACGAGTTTTAACATTTAAATATTAAAAAACTGCAAGCACTAAAACAACCATAACTTTCAAAAAAAACAATGAAATTTAAGAGCGAGCCCTACAAAACCTAGAAGTTCATTTTATAAGATTTAAAGTGTCTATTTTTCTATGCTCAAAAGAAGATGATAGGTTTTTTTGTGCAAATTTTTGGCTTTAATTTGCAAAACAACAAAAGCAAACAAAAAAACAAATGGATTTCTCTGCAAAATAGTAAGATTCACACCGAGTTCACCAAATATAAGATTCAAAAATGCAAAATGGCTAAGACAAAAGTAGCAACCACTCTACCTAAGATCTAAGTCAAAATTTAAAATCCAAACAAGAGAGTACAAATGATAAAAGAGAGCAAAAAAGAATGAAAACATAAAATAAAACTCCCCTATCAAAGTTGCTTCATCTCCCTTGCTTCTCTTTCATTCTTTCTCAAGTTGCAAATCTTTTCCCTTAGATTTTGAAGTGTTGGAATACCTGCAAATGACAATGACAAGATAAAAAGAACTTTAGAGAAATGTGGTAAAGACAAAACGAAAGAGAAGACATTTTATAAAAAAGATTTCGAACAAACAAACAAGATCGATCTTCTAGAAAGATGCCAAGATTAACAGTGGAGGATCCATGCACCAAAAAGTAGTGGGCTTCGGATGACTAAGGATAGACTGTTAAGATTGAAAGAAGACCAGAGAGAATCAAGGATCAATATTTGAAATGAGAAAGTGGCGGGAAAGGAGTGGAGTTAATTATTTAATTTGGGAGAGCATGTGGGCCATTAAATAATAATTTTTAATTGAAGAAGGGATTCTTGACAATTAAATCATATTATTATTTGATTTGGGAGAGGAAATGGAAGAATAAAATAGATTATTTAATTCATGGAAGGCATCTTTGGCCATATTTTAAATTTGGTAAAAGATATGGAGGAATAAATAATCATTTTAGATTATTTATTTATGGAGAAAAGGAAAATACATATTTAATTTAAAAGTTATTATGCAACTATTTAAATTAAATATAAAGACAAGTGAATAAAGAGGAATTAAATAGTTAAGTCAAATTAATTATTTAATAAAGGAAAGGTGGTAAGAGGGAGTTAAATAATTTTAATAATTATTTAGCTATAGAAGAACGAAAATGATCAATGAATAGATAAATAATTAGGAATAATTATTTAACTATAGACGGAGAATGAAGAGCAAATAATTAAATAAATAATAATTTATTTAATTATAGAAGGAAAGAGTGTTAGCGACATATTAGATACATAATTTAATTGATCAGAGGAGAATAAAGATCAATAAATAAATTAATTAAATAACTAAAATTATTTAATTAATAGAGGAATGTGATCAAAGATAATAATTAAATAATTAAAATTGCTTAATTATGTCAAAAAGAAAACCAAGACGATGGAAAAGTGATGCTCACAGACTAAGACATTTTTCCAGTGTCTACACATTCCTTGCAAGAAGTCATATGATGCTTCTCATGTTGAAAATTTATTCTTCAAGGAAGTAGTAAGGCTCCATGGATTGCCGATGAATATAGTCTCAAATAGAGACACTAAATTTGTGGGCCGCTTTTGTCAAATATTGTGAAGATAATTAGATGCCAAATTACATTTTAGTTCAACCTACCATGCTCAAATAGATGGACAAAACATAAGTTTTTAATAGAAGTTTGGGTGATTTATTAAGATTCTTGGTTGGAAAGAGGCCCACTCAATGTGATTTGGTCTTTGTGTAATTTGCTTACAACTCTTTGAATAGAAGTATAACTAAAAATCCCTTTTAAATTGTGTACAAATTTAGTGCAAGAGGGGTAGACACTATGAGAGATATAATTGACGTATGTAGAAAAAGTGTAGCAACAATTTTTTTTGTTGATTACATATATGAATTACAACAAGAATTCAAAATGAACTTGGAGAAAGTATAAAGAAATACAAATAACATGTGGATCATAAGAGAAGAAAACAAGACATTTAGGTTAGGGAATTTGCGTTAGTAAATCTAAGAAAGGAAAGTTTTCCTCAAGGAACATAGAACAAGTTAAAGTGGAAAAAAGATTGCACTGTACAAGGTTTTAAGAAAGTTTTCAAACTATGAGATTGAGCTTTATGAATGCATTGATATCTCACCAATTTTTAATGTTACTAATTTCTATCATTATTATGAAGGACAAGATTGTATTGAAAGAGATATTAATCCTAATGAGCAACAAGAAGAATGGGTACAACAACTACCTAAAAGTGAAAGGGAAGAAATTGAGGTTGTAATTATTTTCCAAACAACCAAGAAGATGAGGAGAAAAAATACACATAATATTTGGTCAAATGAAAGAATAAGGTAATTAAGGAAGCAACCTAGATGCATAAATTGAAGGTGGATAAACATGTAGTTAATCCTTAAACACTTCAAATGTTCATGAGTTTATGACTCATGAAACATTTTCTTTTACGTGGTATGACTAATGCAAGATGCAAGAGCATTGCGACTCATCCTAATAATTTTTTTCTGTTCTTTTTGTTTTGTGTTTGCAAGTGTGGTTATTTTTGGATTATGTGATTTGGGTTTGCTCTATTTGATTTTTGGTGGGCCTTGTCTAGTTTAACTCCTTTAAAATCTCATTCACTTATGATGCTAGCAATTGAAGTTATGGCAATGGTTTTGATGGTTGAGTAGATTCCTTCTTTATTTTCCACCATCCATGCTATTTTGAGATCTTCATCATTATCCATGATGTCAAGTCGTTCCTTTTGAGTTTTCTTGCAATGTATGGATTCATTATTTTTTAGAGGAATGGATTTGGATAAAGAGAATGAGGAAGGAAAAAAAAAAGTTTCTGCATATCATAGATGTGAAAGATTTGGTGAGAGGTATATTGATGACAAACTCTAATTTTGATATATGTAAATACTAATTTAAGAAAATTTTTGATCTATGAACCATTAATCTCTAAGAAAGTTTAGAGTCTATATATTTTGTAGTTTTCTAAGTTATGATTGATGCTTCTATTTTTTTTTTTAGATTTTAGAATTTAATCTATCTTTTTTTAACCTATGTTTGCAATATTTTTTAATATCATTCCTCTAAAAGTTGTCTAATTGACTACTTGTTAAAAGGTACAAGATACTAGACTCCATTAATGTACCATCTCATAAATTATTTTGATCTCTTAGAGGTTAAAAGTTTTTCTATTCTATTCTATTATAGTGAAAAAAGAGTTTTATTTCTTTATACCCTTGGCAAGCATAAATATAAGAGCCCACGTACCAGCGGTAGGGGTATTTTGAATAAGGTGTCGACATCAAGGCAAGCATAAATATAAGAGCCCACGTACCAGCGGTAGGGGTATTTTGAATAAGGTGTCGACATTGATGTAAAAATTGGAAAACAATTTCTTTTCGGGAGTCGTTTAGATTCAAGATACATACAGTCGATTGATCCCTTCTTGTTGAGAAATTCTGGAAGAAAATCCTGGAGGGCTGAGAAGAAAATGTAAAAGAAACAGAACTCCTCTTTATATTCAAATATTCAAATTGGAACATGTAACTCGCTTACAAGAGATCACGGACATGGCAGGAAAGTTGATCAATATAATGGGTCTTCATTCTTCTATCCATCATATCTTTGCCGCTCGCAGCATTCTCACTGCCCAGGTATTAGCTATTCTACATTTCCATCTTAAATCTAGGCAATCGAACTAAGTCTGACCAACTTATTTTAAAAACTACTGGGTCTGCTCATTGGCAGAGAACTTGACTTTGCGTGGTGTATCCATCAAATGCGAGTCTGTGAGTTAGTTTCTTGATTAAGAAATGGGGAGGGAGGTGTTCTTCTTGGTTATTTACAAACCCTTTACTCGCTAGAAAGACAGTACAAATTCCTTGCTAGACCTTTTTTTGGTCATGCCCAGTCAGGTTTAAAGTCCCAAAGCATCACTAGCGAGTGCAATGCTGCATGTCCTACGGTTCCATTATTAAAAAAATGTTTTGATTACATAAATGATTCTAAATCACGGATATAAATGGTTTGCTGACATTTTATTTGGAAGCGCTGCCGAGAATCATAATGAGATTTAAGACTATCACCGAATATCATAAAAGAGGTTAACTTGCAAAATGAAGCAAACAACGTCTTCCTGGATTTCTTCTCACTAAATTACATCCGATAAGAGTGTACTTATAAGGAAATGGTCCAAACTTCGGGCATAAATGCTGCTCCTTTAGCCCGTGACGGCTTAGTTGAGGAATTCCATGGCAAACCTCTGTTTCATTAGTATAACTCTTCCACTGCAAACTTGAGTGATGTCGATGACTTTCCCTTTGACAATCACAACAATCGTTAGGCCTATTAGCAAAGTCTATTTTTCTGATCTTAAGATATTGGTTGGAGTTTGAATCTGCATTCTCAGGCATATTTTGTTTGATATCTCTAACTGGTTTTTCCT
Source organism: Sequoiadendron giganteum (assembly GCA_007115665.2). Classification (NCBI taxonomy): domain Eukaryota; kingdom Viridiplantae; phylum Streptophyta; class Pinopsida; order Cupressales; family Cupressaceae; genus Sequoiadendron; species Sequoiadendron giganteum. Next base: position 414,029,535 of record CM021106.1, read on the forward strand.
GATTTCAACGGAGTAACTCCAGTTTATAAACCATGTTGCTCTGAACTTTGACTACCAATATCCTAGTCTTCTTGACCTGATTTGGAAGAAAGATGAAGAGGTCACTCTCATCATCGAGAATCACGGGGATCGAAGAACAGTATGTGCTCTGTTCTTGGCCAAGGATTACTCGCCCTCTAATCACTGATACACAAGCCTTCACTTGGACCTTATCTGTTCTAAAGCAGAAAAGGCTTTGTTCTAATTACTTTTTTCTTTATAGATAACATAACATTTCTCTCCCTGTTTCCCCTTTTTAACTATGACGTGCAGGATAAATAATTGACTTTCAGAGCTATGGTTATAATAGTGGTACACCCCTGAATTCTTTTCAAATAAAAGCAAACTTTCTATGATCAGGGCCGGCCTAATTAGGTTATCAGCAAGGAAATATATATACAAGATGAGGTAGCTGTCATTTCACACTCATTCGTCATTTTCAGCAGAACAGCGACAAACAACAATTTCAAAGGCAGAAGTTGAGGACGAGCAGCACTTAAGAACAGGTAGCAGCAGAGTAAAGTTTTTTGTTTGAATATTCCCATCGATAAAGTGGCAACTTCAACAGCAAACAGCAAGTGTCAAAGTCGCAGAACCCTTGCAAAACCTCATTCAAACCTCAATGAAAAAATGTCAAAGTCCCTAAAAGCGTGCTCCTGAACAACTTAAACCTGGCCAGCTATCGCCTTTCTGTTTGGAAGAGGCTCTTATGCCGTGTGCCCAGCTAGGCAAAGCCACTAAAAAAATTGGCTTTCATCTAGACAGGCCTAAGTCATTGAGAAATTCTGTCTGCTCTTGAATATTGGCAAAGTTGGCATGAAATTCTGCCTTGTAAACGTGGTTAAATCATTGAAGACTTTCGCCTGGTTGAGTCATGCCAAATTTTTGATTCAAAGTCTAAAAAGATGGCAATTATCTTCAAGGCATGCGCCAAACCCATTAATACCCTGTGGAGAGGCCAGTGAAGTGCACCCAGCATTTGAAAAATGGTTATGTTAAAGTTCTGCTGGCATTTGTAGGGCATGGCAAAGCCATTGGAATGTTCTGCGTTGGCAAGGATCATTTTGGCACCCGCTTCTATCATTTAAATCAAGATGAATTCACATTATGGCGCACCACTTATAACAAGTCAACAATATTTCAAAAGAGGTGGTGCTTGAGTTGGGTTAGCTGTCCATGAAAGCTAAAATTGGGTTTTAAAGCATAAAACTGTAATGTCCCCATTTTTAGCACTATGCTTTCCAGTGACTGTTAGCTTATTCCCGGATGCCCGTAGGCTAGTCAGAGGCAAAATTAGAGTTTCCAACTGTTTGGAGGTTTCTTTAATGGATTTAGGGGTTTGCATGTTGGAGTTTTGTAGTTTGGATCCCAGATTCTTTTTGGGTTTTCAAAGAGCTTCGTAGTGGTAATGACATGCATTTGAAATAGGTAACTTTTCTGGACTTACTATTTTTAGTAAGTTGCGACGGTTGCTTAAAATGCATTTGGAGACATTTACTAGTTTTAGCAGCATGCTATTTATAGTAAGTGCTATTTTTAATAGTGCAGTATTGGGGTTTCCGGCACATATCAACATTTTCGGCACATTTCAGTATTTTCGACGTTTGTTATTTTTAGTAGGGTTTTAGCAGGCCAGTTCAGAGGCTATTTTAGGCAAGTCAATTGGAGTAGTTGGTTTCCCGCACTCTTGGAGCTCATTCTGGTAAATTTGGTACTTTGGGTGAATTATTATTTTAAGTGAAATATTTTTGCTAAGGCATAGTGGACGACTAGCTTGGAGAGATAAGTTGATTTTATTAAAAAAGTAACTTTTATAAGGTTTTTCACTTAAATCAATTTGGACGCCCATCTCATGTTATATTTGCTTTTGATAAAGTATTATTTCTCTAATGCCTTGGACGACCTTGTAAAGGAAGCTAATGAAACTCAAATGAAAATTGAGAAAGGGTGAATTTGGATTTCAGTTTGGGCGCCCTAATTGGAGGGAAAAGCAGTTTGAATTTGTGGAGAAGATTATAAATAAGAGTGCTAGGCTTCATTGTTGGTATCCATTGAAAATTATAACGAAGTGTTGCCGAAATGGTTATTGACTCACTTCAAGGAAAGCATACCTCCTATCAATCTTAGTTTCATGCTTGCAAGATAGCATCTAGCTAAGCTTTGGACTGTTCTTTACACTGAAGAGCAGATTGAGTTATCGAGATGAAGATGTTTGAAGTTTTCTGATGTGTTTTGGTGTGTTTTCTCAGTTTTTGGTTTGCTAGTTTGGTGTTTGCGGAAACACGTTTTTATTCATTGCTCACTTTGTGAATTTTTGTTCTTTCTAGGTGTTGGCTCTATGAATTAGTCTACCTTGGGTGCCTCATCTTGCAAAGTTATAGATTTTTTGGTGGAGTCTTTGAATTTATCTTGTTGGTCGCCCCTCCTTGGAGGCCGTACCTTGCTTGCAAGTGCCTTGGAAAGTGTGCATAAAATATTTGAAGGTGTTTGCTACTGTTTCATGTTCTAGACTTGGGCGACTATCTCCTATGCTTCATTTGCACTCAGTTTCATGTCAATCGGAGGTGTATTGGTCAAGTTGTGAGCATTTTATTGAGTTTGGAACTTGCTGGTTTGAGTTTTCTGTTCGCTGCCTTTTCATATCAGATTGTTAGAAGTTCAAATTTTGGCTTGTTTTTCATAGTTGATTAGCTTGTGAAGTTTTGGAGATCATCTAATATCATTTTGCAGCGGATTGGACAGCTAAATACTTTTGTAACTTGCAGATTACTTCTCATTGTAAGGCTGAAATCAGTAGTACTGATTCAGTCACTTATATTTCTGCACTTTACTTTGTAATTCCCACTTTTTGTGGAAGGGACTGGCCTCGCTGTCCATTTACTTTCAGCATTTACTTTCTTGTACTGCCCACTAAAAAGCGGAAGGGGTCGGCTAGCTGTCCAGACATTTACTTTTATGTACTTTGTATTACACTCCCGCTAAATAAGTGGTCGAGTTGCATTTCACATATTGCTGATCGGCTGAGCCGCCTTTCATGTTCTTTACTTTATAATACACTCCCGTTGAATAAGTGGTCGAGTTGCATTTGCATTCATTCTGATCGATTGAGCCGTCTCTCATTGTACTTTCCAATAGTTTTCAGTTTTACAAGCTAACAATCCCCTTTCTACCATATATGCTCTCACCTTGCCCACACTGGGATCTAGGTGATCAGAAAGTGAAAGGGTTCCTTTTAGTTGGCTTATTTGGATTTTGCTAATACTAACGGGTGAAGTGTTTGTGGAAAAAATTGAAAAAAATTGTAAGGGGATATTTCAAAAACTCAGGTTCGATGTGCCTTTTGACTCAAAGCAGTTTGCCCTTTGGTGTTTGCAACAAAACTAGGCTCCGCTTTCAGTCTTTGTTTAGGTGTATAAGCAGTTTTTAGTGCTATAGCAAGACCAATTTGAAGATATAGCAGTGCAGAAAGTGGCCATCAACATTGTGTGGTATTTTCCACTAGAATGGCACCTTAATATCTGCCTTTTGCAAATTCTTTTTCTGATATGAGGTTCCGGGCTGAGTTTGCAGCCTTGAGGGTTATTTTGCTTCACTTTTAAGGGTTTTTTTTACCTCTGTAATGCCCCAAGCTTTCACCTAAGACATAACAGTAATGGATGAGAAAATTTTTCGGGATACAAATGTGTCACCAATGCACCACAGTCCACACCAATGCACTAGAATGCCCCATCACAATGCAGTGACACTTGAAGCATGTGGTATCAATTCACAAAGTGTGATGACACAAGCAAAAGTCTTAATCTCCCATGACAAATTCACCATGACGACCATAAAAGAGGATAGAGTTGCCTCTAGTGATTGTGGTTGGGCATGAGACAACGATCCTAGTCTTTTGCAAATTGAAGGATTAGAATGGGGGCTACATGTTGTCTTATTACTCAATCCAAACAAGACACAACCAACATGCACAAGAAAGTGGAAATGATGTCAAAGCCCAAGGTTCACCCACTCACGAGGTAGGACAATCAGGAGATCTATGATCTAATATAGTCAAATAGTTGGCTAGTGGTTTTTGCACAAGGGCACAACCTTCAACACAAATGATTGAATAAATTAAAAGAAACCTCATATATTTTCAACCAAGATGATAGATGGACAAGGTAGACACTAGGGAGTCTATTATCTAAGAATCACCATTTTTACTAGTGCAAATTGCCTTTTTTGGCCTAAGTGTTAGCAAAAAGGACAAAAAATAATTGAGTTCCAACAAGAGGTGTTGAGACCCTTAAAAAAAGAGTTGAAGCAAAGTAATCACCTGACACCACTTCAATTTGGCTAAGTGAAACTTAACTTTAACGGAGTATCTAAAGGCAATCTAGGTCCTTCGGGTGCTAGTTGTATCATTTGTGATTGGAATGGGACTATAATCTGTAAAGCATCAAAATGCATCCATCATGGCACAAACAATGAAGCGGAGTTACAAGCTCTTCTTCTCGGGTTGCAGATTTGTTCAAATATGAATTTGACTAAGGTAGAAATTGAGGGAGACTCTTCATTGTCAATAAATGCCCTAAGGTCTAAAATTCTCCAAGGATGGAAACTTAATTCCATTCTCTTAGCTATCCAAAGTGAACTCACAAAATTAGAAAATTAGTAAATTTCATTCCTAATCATGTCTATAGAGAGGTCAACATGGAGGTTGATCTTTTGGCCATCTCGGCGATCTACAAGACAAATGACCTGGAGTATGATGTATTGATTAATGATAGTTTGGTAGCTGATGAAAGACGCGAGTTATGACATAGTAATTATTGATATGTGCTCGTTGGATGGCACCTTGAGATTCAGAGGACAAATGGGTTTCATAATTAGATGAAGATGCTTGCCCGTTTTGCTCATGCAAGCTCTCTTGCAGAGCCCATTAATCAGACATAGTTCAATGAATCCACATCAAAAATTATTCTGTTCATTCTGCAATGGATACACCGATTAGACTTGTTTGCAGCTAATGCCGAATGGTGTTTTTGGGGATAATAATGGAGATGCGACTGCAATGTGTCTTCAATACATGCCATAGCCTCATTTTACATGCCATTTGGTGGGTCTTAGGTCAGGATTTCATGCACATAGACCACAAGTATAGAGTAAACTTAGACATTGCATCCATGTTCATGGCCTCTTTGCTGGATGTGGAGGAGTTGAAAGATATGGTGAAAAAAATGGCTAAGGCGTATATGAAATGGTAGTTCCTAGGCAATTTGGATGAAAATTTGGAGGTTGCTTGTAATAACCCCCTTACAATTTTTTCAAATTTTTGCCACAACACTTCACCCATTAGCATTAGCAAAACTAAATAACCTATTGGAAAGTAACCCTCACCAAGAATGTTCACCAAGATCCCAGTGTGGGTGAGGTAATAGTATATGGTGTCGGGGATCGTTAGCATATAAACTGAAAGTGCTGGAAATTAGAATGCATATGCAATTCGACCACTTATTTAGCGGGAGTAGTTTGACAGCTCAGCCGATCAACATGATGAGAAATACAAAGTACTGAAAGTAAAGAGTTGGGTGGCTTGCCGACCCCTTCTACTTGTTCAACGAGCAATACAAAATGTAAATGCTGAAAAGTAAAGACGGAAAGGCCTGTCTCTTCCACAATTGTGGGAATTACAATGGTAAAGTTGCAGAAATAAGATGATTGAATTAGTACTATTGCTAACAGTCTTACAATATGATATAATCTACAAATTGCAATGAAATATAGTTGCCCAATCACTGCAAAATGTTATTATATGTTTCTCCAAACTTCTCAAACTCTCAACTATGGAAGCAAGCCAAAAAACAAAACTTCTAGCAATTTGATATGAAAATCCAGCACACAGAAAACTCAAACCAGCAAGCCTAGAACACACCAAAATCCTCACAGCTCCTCCAATACTCCTCCAATAGCCTTGAAATAAGATGCAAATGAAACTAGGGAAGATGGCGCCCAAATCTAGACATTGAAATTGCATCAAACACCCACAAATGATTTATGCACGAATTCCAAAGCATCTATAGGCTTGGTACTGTTGACGTGCTTTTTATGACGACATCAACACAGAATAAAAATGCCCAACGGTCATTCTATTCTCTCTTGATCAAAGTATTCCGCATGCTAAGATTGCGTGAAAGTTCATGCGTTCAACTCCAAGGGTCCTTTTATCGCGAATAGACTTAGTTGGTTGATGTGAATATGCTGGGTATTCCAAGGGGACTTACGTAATCGTTCAACTTCGAAGAAAGGATTTTCAAATTTCAGGAGATCTGTCAATGAAGCTTGGGTTCTTAAACTAACCGGATAATGTTGAATGTAAAAGGATATAAGGATTAGAGATGCTACCATCTACTCCTAAAGGGTGGAGGACGAGGATCGACTTAAACAATCTTCAAACCAGACTTTGCTTCGTCTCCCTTCGGACAACTATGACAAAGTTGGTGCAATCTTCAAAGGATAAGAAAGATGTTCAAATTATGACACAACATGTACATACCATCACAACGATGCATACGGACATATGAGCCACAATCGAAGTTAAGTGCAAATACTCCAGTTGACCACGCAAGGCGAACTTACCATCAGCAAGCCCGCTAGTGGTATGGATGAAAGAAGATATGCTCAAACCGCAATGCCACACTCCACAATTAACAACCACTTGCATAAAATAAAGTCTAATCTACTCTATCAATCTGAATTGGAAAGACGAAAAGGCCTTGCTAGCTATTCACAATAAAAGATAGAACCACCATGCAATGATAAACCTTTGTATTATGAGATTTTTTCACAACAACCTCTTACAAAACTTTCAAAGGGAAAGTTTTCTTTCCTTTTCAAATTAAACTAACTTCTAAGCTATCTCTCTATCTACTCTAACTTCTATCTTCTATACTCTTTGATCTCTTGATCTAATCTAACATAGATTACAAATGAGGGGGAATTCCCCTTTTATAGTTGGCCCAGTCCAACGGACGACTTAGATTCAATTACAATAAAGGGCTCAGATCGAGCCACCTACGCCCTAATTAGGGTTTCTGCCCTAAAAACCACCACAGAGAGGAGTGGGGCAATGAATGCACATAATATTCTCCACTCCTCTGCAGGAACCATTATCTGCAATTAATGCCCACTATCTTCTTCTAGAAGATTCTTGTCTGGAAACGCGTTCCCATTGTTCTTCTCTGCCAATTCTGTCGCGTTAGGAGGAGAGGCGAGTACGTGGTCGATATGAAAGTGATGAGCATGGAATTTTTCCCATGCGGCCCTCCTGTTGCTTTCATTCCTGGATGCGTTTCTCTCTTGTGACTTTCACATTTCTCTAGCCCACTGCCTTGGGCGCATTTGCCTCTTTTGCATCACGTTCTTAGTGCCTTTGACAAATCTTCACTTTCATTTCTCTTTTTAAAGTTTTAACATTGTCCAGCTTCGTCACCTCAAGTCCTCATGCCTTGGCCTCGACGTTCATCCTGCAAAACAAAAAGAAGAGAATCAAAACACTTGTAATATAAACTCACTTACCTTACCTAGTTTCCATGTTTTGACCTCTAAGGCCTGCTTGACCTCCGGATCTCGATAGAGTTCACCATTTCCAGCAAACTTTTATAACTTTTCAACATCTGAATGCTTGATGTTCTATCTTCATTTCATCTTCAAATTCTTCTATGCCTTGGACAAATTTCATCTCTACCCTGTGAGTGTATTTGACCTCTTGAGCTTTATTTTACCATGCTTTAGAAAATTTATCCCTCAGAGCCTTAGGAAATTTGTTAAACGGGTGCTAGGCTGAAATCTCTGCCGAAACAACATGAGCAAGGTGTGGAAGAACCTCAAATCATCTCCCAATGAGAAATATCCAATACCCAAAAGAAATTTCCCCTCATAAATCATCGTTTTCATGTGTATCCAAACGAAGGGGTACATTTAATTTTTATTATTTTTGAAAAATAATAAAATTTGCTAAGGTTGATTCCATTTTATTCTGGAGGTATTCCACACCTGCAGTCTTCATTATTTTATGTCTTGGCACTTTCCTCATTTCCTGAAGAAATTCTCTTCCTGCTTACGGGCACAATTCACCTTGTACTTGGAAAATTTAATATCATCTCTTCCTTAGGCGAATTTTCTAATTTCACCTTGTGAAGTGCCTTAGAAACCTTTTAATTTAATCAACTCACCTTGGGTGCACTTAGGAAGGCCTTCTTCTATTTTACCTTGCTTTGGAAATTTCTCCACCTCCATTTGATTGCTGGGGGGCGCATTTAACTCCTTGTACCTCCATTTCCCTTGCCTTAGCATTTTACATCCCTTGTGTGCTTTGAGGGCGCATTTGGAATATGCAGCTGCAATTTTTCATGACTTAGAAAAATTCTAAGTCTCTTCACCTTGCTGGGCACATTTCAGCTAGTGAGGTTTTATTTCCCTCACACTTAGAAACCTTTTAAGTCAGCTCCTCCTTCTTCTCCTTGGGCACATTTGGGGGTAGCTCCTTCCATTTTCAATGCCTTAGGCAAATTCTATCATCAAGCCTCCTTCAAGGGCGCATTTCAAGGGGTAGACTTTTGTTTTCATACTTAGAAATTTTTTTAGGCTCTCATTCCCTCTTGGGCACATTTGAGACCCCTTGCTTCTATTTTCAACACTTAGAAATGTTTTGAGTGGCTCTCACCTCAAGGGCGCATTTCCATGCAGCAACTTCCATTTTCAATCCTAAAAAAATTCTCTTTGAAGTCTCCATACAAGCTGCTTGAAGTGGGCGCATATCACATGTGACACTTTCATTTTTATTTTTATTTTCCCAACCCCACTTGCTTGGGCGCATTTTGCATGTGTTATTTCCATTTTAACACTTAGAACCTTTTCATCATGTTTACTTCCCTTGCTGGGCACATTTCCACCCTTGAGCTTCCATTTTTTTTGTGACTTAGAAAACTTTCAACCCTCATTTCCTTCATGGGCGCATATAGAAGGGTATGCTGCAATTTTCATGACTTAAATAATTTCTAAGTCCCTTCATCCTCTAGGTTTGGCGCATTTGAAGGGGTCTACTTTTGTTTTGCCTTAGAAACATTTTGAGTGGCTCTCACCCCAAGGGCACATTTACCTAGGGGAGCTTCCATTTTCATTACTTAGAATACTTCTTGATGCCACCCTCTTCCTTGGGCGCATATGACCCCTTGTACTTTCATCTCCAATGACTTAGAAAATTTTAATGCCTTGCTACCTCAACCACTTGCCTAGGGCGCATTTAGAGGGGTCCACTCTCATTTCAGCTTGCCTTAAACTTTTTCTCAAGTCTTTCTCCCTCTTGGGCGCATTTTGAAGGTAGCACTTTCATTTTCATTACTTAGAATTATTTCTCACCCCACTCCTTGCTTGGGCGCATTTGGAAGGTGTGCCTTCAAGTTTACATACTTAGAAAGTTTTTCAACTTCTCCTCTTCTCAAGGGCGCATTTTGAGGGTGATGCTTCCATTTCAAAAGTTTTCCAAATCACTTGCTTGCCTTAGGCGCATTTAGAGGGTATGAGGAGGAATTCTTGATACTTAGACATTCTTGATGCTAGCCTTCATTCCTGCTAGCTGGGCGCATTTCATACTTCCTCCCTCCAGTTCCCATTTGTAGACTTGGAAATTTCTTCAATGCCTCAGCTACCTTTGCCATCTATTTTTAGTAATTTTCTGGAGAAGTGAGACTTTTGTGGCCTTTTATCTTCTGACTCTGGAGCTGGCGTGATATGTTTCTCGTGACCTCGCTACCATGTTTATACCTGTTGCCCAAGCTCATTCTCTATTTTTAGCCCACTTGCTATTTTTAGCAAACCCTAAAATTGCTTGACTTCTACAGCTCCGTTTGACTTGAAATTTGCTAGGCGTGATCCTCATCGCCTACTTGACCCGTTCACACCCGCCTCTTGTGCTGACCTGCTATTTATAGCCCTGTTCTTGAGGTGACTTACTATAAATAGTAAGTGCTCGGATTGCGCCCAAATTTCACCAGTAGACTGCTTGAAGGATGTTGATTGCAGTGGGATACCATCGTTTTTCAAAATTCTGGCTTTTTACCCCTCTTTTTAGGCATTGAAGCTGGAAACCCTAATTTGATATGCATGTGCCTTGAATGGTCTCCGTTCAACTCGATTTATGTTGCATGCCATTTTGCTTGCTGAATTGGAGTGTCAGGCGGCTGTCTGAGTGTACCTGTTAAAAATAGAAACTTCCTGAAAAGTGACCAATCCACTGCCGGATGATTTTGCATGTTACATTGCCCGTGGGATCTCAAAAAACACAGAAAAACCCAAAAAACTAGTCTGCATGCATTGGCTAAAAATAGTAAGTCTTTGAAACTTGATTTTCTCTGCTTGCATGTCACATTGCTGTGAAGCTCTCGAAAAACCCAAAAGGAATATCCGGACATGCGTTGAAGAACTCTGTATGCAAACCCTAAAAAAAGCCTCCGAAGGCTAAACTCCGAAAGTGATCATCTCGGTTCGCATGTTACATCGTTGCGAAGGTCTTGAAAAACCCAGAAGGAATATCCGGACATGCATTTGAAAAGCACATGTGAAGATCCTGAAAATGGCTCCTGAAGCCTGAACTGCTAAAAATAGCAAGTTGTCTGAATCTGTTCAAATTTTTCGTGTAAGCATCCTGAAGTTGCCTGGATGTGCTGAAGTAGTCAGAATCTCGAAATCCTAAGGAAAAGACTTCGTTTTGAGCACTTACTAAAAATAGTAAGTTGTCAGATTTCAATGAAAACTCAATGGGAACTTGCTGGAAGCCTTTTGAAAGCAATGCCAAGCTCTGCTGCCAATTTACCAGTCTTGATTTAATCTCAATCCAGCTTGAAGAACAAAACCCTAATTTCACAGATTCACTTCAGACTTAGCCAAAATTTCAAATTAGGTCAAAGAACGGGGACATCCCCGGAAGGACAAAAGATCAGAGAGAGAGAGACGCAAAACAAAATCCAAAAGACCAAAATGGAGCAAAATTAGGGGGTCCCCATCTGGCATGGGGTGATGTGTGAAAAGGTCACAACAGGTACGACCTGGGAAGAGGGGCGACCTCCAATAGAAAATTCAATACTTCAATATAAAATCTGAATATTTGCAAAAAAGGACACCTAGGGCAAAGGAATGGAATGAGCAACTACCCATAAGCAAAATAAAATCACGCAAAGACCTATGAATGAAAATCTCCTTCAGCAACACATTAACTAGCAACTTGTAAACTGAGAAAAACACTCCAAAACCTCAAAAAACCTCAAACATCTTCATCTCAATAAGCTCCATCTGCTCTTAAGAGTAAAGAACAGTCATTATCTTAGCTAATTGCTATCTCTCAAGCAAGAAACTAAGTTTGCTAGGAGGTATGCATTCCTCGAAGCGTGAGTAACCAATTTGGCAGCACTTCGTTATATTTTTTCATGGATGCCAAGAATGAAGCCCAACACTCTTATTTATAAGCTTTTCTCCCACAAATTCAAATGCTTTTCCCTCCAATTAGGGCTCCCAACTCAAATTCACATTCACCTCCAATAATTTGCAGTTTGCATTTCATTTCAATTCCATTAGCCACCTAGACATGGCGTCCAAAATGAAGGATAAAAGACTTAAATAAAATTGCAATTAAATCTCAAGCTAGGCGTCCAAAAATATTAAGTGAAAATACCTTATAAAAATCTCCTTTATGAAAATAACTTATCTCTCCAAGTAGGTGTCCTCCAAACCTTAACATCATATTTTCACTTAAAATATAAATTTAATCAAAATACTGAATTTACCAAAAATGAGCTCCAAGAGTGCGGGAGACCAAATTGCTCTAACTAACTTGCCTGAAATAGCCTCTAAACGGGCTTGCTGAAAACTTGCTAAAAATAGCACTTACTATAAATAACATACTGCTAAAAATAGTAAGTGTGTCCAAATGCATTCTAACCACATTTTGAGCAACCGTCGCAACTTACTAAAAATAGTAAGTTCGGAAAAGTTACTTGTTTCAATTGCATGTCACACTATTGCGAAGCTCTTTGAAAACCCAAAAGGAATCCAATATCCAAACTGGAAAACTCCAACATGCAAGCCTCCAAAACTGCTAAAACATCCTCCTAGAAAATAGGAAACCCTAATTTTTGCTTTCGACTAGCCTATGGGCGTCTGGGATAGGCTAACGGCCAACTGCACTGATCACTGTTGAGAAGGGGACATTACAGTCCGCCCTCCCCAAGATTTCTTGCCCTCAAGCAATTGCAACTCTGGATGTTGCAAAATCTCCTCATTCTCCCAAGTAGCATCCTCAATAGGAAAATTCTTCCGCTTCACCAAATACTCTTTGATTGTCCTTCTCCTCAAAGAGCGTTCTTTGGAATTGACGATCTCCTCTGGAACCAAAACCAACTGTCCTTCCTCATCCAATGGAGGCAAATCAAAAGAAGCAACAACATTGTGTCCAAACACCTTCTTGAGGCGAGACATGTGGAAGACGACGTGAATTTGCTACTCACTGGTAGCTCCAACTCATAAGCCACTGCACCAACTCTCCTAATGACTCTGAACGATCCATAGAAACGTGGTTTGTGTTTCTCTACTCCACTCTTCTTGAGAGTAGACTGTCTGTAAGGTTGGAGTCTAAGATAGACCATGTCACCAACCTCAAATGTGCGCTCAACACGCTGCTGATCAACATACATCTTTTGCTGATTCTATGCAAGATGGAAATTGTTCTTCAAGGACTTCAAAATGTCTTGGCTCTGCTGCAACATACCCCTTGCTCGAGGGGCTTTGCTATCATTAAACATCAAATCAACAAAACTAGGGGCCTCATATCCATAGAGAACCATGAATGGAGACATTCTGATAGACATGTGGAAGGATGAATTGTAGCAATATTCCCCTAAGTGAAGGCATCTCACCCAAGCCTTGTGCTGCTTCAAAACATAGTTCTGAGATAGCCCTCCAACCACTTGTTCACAATCTTTGTTTGCCCATCTGTCTGTGGGTGATAACTAGTGCTTGGAGTGAGCACTGTACCACTCAATCTGAAAACTTCTTGCCAAAAAATACTTAGGAACTTGCTGTCCCTATCACTTACAATTTTTTGGCAACCCATGCAATCTAAACACCTCATGAAAAAACAAATCTGCAACTTGAGCTGCTGAAAATAAACTAGTAATAGCAAAGAAATGTGCAAACTTGGTTAATCTGTCAATCACAACATAACTACAATCTTTGCCTTGAGCTCTTGGCAACCTAGTGATGAAGTCCAGCGATATATTTTTCCATTTTTGGTTGGGAATAGGTAGAGGCTGCAACACACCAGTTGGAGAAGTATGCTCATTCTTGTTCATTTGGCAAGTGTGACACTCCTTAATGTAGCGCAAGACATCATCCTTCAACCCTTTCCATGAAAATCTTTCATGGATCTGCTTATAGGTCTTGAAATAACCTTGATGACCAACAAGTGGAATGTCGTGAAAAGTTTGCAAAATCTTCTTTTTGAGCTTAGATTCTGATACTAAGAAGATTTTTCCCTTGTAGTGTATCAAACCATCAACCACTTTGTACCTTTCATCATGAAAAGTACCTTTAACAATGTTGGTTGCAAATTGATTTTTGGCATAATCAGCAAACAACAACTCCTTCCAATCAGCAGTAAGCTCACATAATGAGTTCAGATGAGGCCTTCTAGATAGTGCATCCGTCATTATGTTGTTCTTGCCTTTGACATACTCAATGTCAAAATCGTAAGCTTGAAGCTTACTCACCCATTTTTGTTGCTTTTCATAAGCTTGAAGCTTACTCACCCATTTTTGTTGCTTTTCGTTCAAACTCTTCTGATGCATAAAGTGTTTGAGACTATTGTGATTAGTTTTGACAACAAATTTGCTTCCCACCAAGTATTGTCTAAACTTGGCCAATGCATGCAGGATTGCAAGCATTTCCTTGTCATAGATGGAGTAAGTTCTCTCAACAGCTCTTAGTTTTCTGCTCTCAAACACGATAGGATGTTTTTCTTGCATCAAAACAGCCCCAACTCCTCCTCCTGATGCGTCACATTGCAACTCAAATGGCTTGGTTAAATCGGGTATAGCCAAAACCGGACATGAATTAATGAGTTGCTTGAACTTATCAAAAACAACTTGTGCCTTTTCTGACCATGCAAATTCCCCCTTCTTAGTGAGATCAGTAAGAGGGGTAGCCATTTGAGAGTAGCCTTTCACAAATCTTTTGTAGAAGCCACAAAGACCCAAGAACCCCTTCAAATGTGGCAAGTTTTTTGGAGGTGGCCAATCCAAGATTGCTTTGATCTTCTCAGGATCAACTCTGACTCCTTTAGCATTGATTATGTGACCAAGATAGAGCAACTCTTTCATTCCAAATTCACATTTGGACTATTTGGCAAACAAACATTCTAATTCAAGGATGCTAAGCACTTCCTCCAAATGCTTAAGGTGTTTTTCCCAGGACTTGCTGAAAATGAGAATATCATCAAAGAAAATTAACACAAACTTTCTCAACTGCTTTTGAAAGATTCGGTTCATGCAAGGCTGGAAAGTAGCAGGAGCATTAGTCAACCCAAATGGCATGACTAAGAATTCAAAATGCCCATAGTGGCACCGAAATGCCATTTTCTCAACATCTGATCCCTCATGCGAATCTGATAGTAGCCCGATCTTAGATCAATCTTTGAAAAAAACTTGGCTCCATGTAGCTCATCAATGAGCTCATCTATCTTGGGGATGGGGTACCAGTTTTTGATTGTCTTTTGATTCAATGCACGGTAGTCCACACACATGCGAATAGTGCCATATTTTTTATTCACAAGCACAACTGTTGAAGCAAAAGGATTCTTACTTGGGCGAATGAAACCCAACTCCAAGAGTTCTCTAATGTTCTTTTCAATTTCATCTTTTTGCTTCTTAGGATACCGGTATGGAGTTGTGATAACTGGCTTGGCCTCTTCTTCGAGCTCTATGACATGCTCGGTTCCTCTTTTAGGTCTCCCAGGAGGTAGACTATCAAAGACCTTACTCTTCTTGGTGATCAATGATTGAATATCAGGTGGGTAGTGCCTCTTTGCTTCAACTGGATCAGCTGGTAGAATCATACACTCTGCTGCCCACTCAACTTGATCATAACGAAATCAGCCTTTCCATTCTTTTGAAATACACAATTCGTGAGCCTCCGTTTGACATTCCTCTTAGCACCACCTTCTTTCCATTTGATTGAAACCTTAACTCCATTGTTTGCAGATTTAGAGAGATCTCTCCAAGAGATCGCAGCCATTGAATTCCGAGTATTGCATCAGTATCTCCTATGCCAACCACATAGAAGTCATCTTTGACTTCATAGTTACCCAGTTGCATTGGCAAGTTAGAAATCTTTCGATTGCAAGAGATATGAAATCCGTCCGCTAGCATGACTTTGAAACCTTCAAATTCTTCAGTTTTGAGCCCTCTCTTTGCAACCACACCTTCATCAATGAAATTATGTGTTGCTCCAGTATCAATCAAAGCAACGATTCACTGCCCTCCAAGCACACCACGAACCTTGAAGGATTCGTTCTTTGAAAACTAGAGAGTTGGGCAAATGTGCCCTCACCTCCTTGCTCTTTATCGAACTCTTCTGGAGCTTTTCTCTCTTCACTGTCCCAAAAATTGACTGCTGATCAGACATATCAGATTCTGATCCATAATCAAAATAGGCCTCCATGTGGTTAGAATGACCCCTTCCATAACACCTATGGGCTTTAGTCCATGATTCTTTGCATGTGTAACACTTACCCTCCTTTCTAAGCTTCTCACGAAGCTCATCATCCATCTTATAAGGAAATCTCTTGGACTGATTTGAAAAATGTTTCTTGTTTTTCTTGTGTGCAAAGGGCTTTGACTGAAATTTAGGCCTAGGGGCAACCAATTCCATACTTCTTGATTTCTTGATAGCCTCATCAAGACTTGGTGGATCAAATGCTTTAACCCACCCCTTCAAGGGTTCCATTAAAACTTTTGAGAACAACACAACAAGTCTTCTTTCAGTGATGTTGGGCACCATCACGAAAAGCCTTTGAAAATCTGCCATGTATGCATCCAATGAACCATGCTGTTTCAGTTGTGCAAGCTCACAAAATTTCACTTCAAGATTCTTAGTGTCAAATCTCTCAATCAGCCTGTTGGTGAACTCTTCATATGTTTGAATGAGGTTATGGCCAAGAGTGACCGAACCATGATACCGCCACTCATGGGCGGCTCCCTCCAAATACAATGTAGCAAACTTAATGGTGTCTTCTTCAGGCATTGGTCTTAGTGAAAGGTAGTTGTCAAGCTTCTGAACCCACGACCTTGGCAAACACTTATCACTCCCATCAAAATGGGCCAAGGTCACCTTTCCAAGAGCTTGATGATAATCTGTTCTATGACCCATGGGATCACGGTAATCAACTCTTCTGCCATTCCTTCTATTTCTTTGGTTCATGAACTGATCAAAGGTCCATTGGTCCTTGATCTTAGTAGGTAATGAGGCATACTCCATGTAGGCTTGTCTTGCATCATCCGCCAAAGGTACTCCTGTCTCAATTGGTGGTTCCTCCCTTTGAGTAAAGGTAGAAAGAAGTGGTCTAGAGGTTGATCCTCTAGTATTTGTAGCATGTTGCCCAATAGTTCTCCCTCTTGGGTTGGTGTTAGAATCACTGTTTTCACCATCATGGTTTTGCTATGTCGGAGTTACTTGCTGGTCCATTTAAGCAAGCAATCGAGTCATCATGTCCAATATCAAGTCGAACTTTCTCTTAGTTCTATTATCTTTGTCTGCCTCACGGGCTATTCCCTTATCTCTTTCTGACATTGTCTCAACTACAGGCTCATGATTCCTTAGTTACTCTGAAAAAGTGTCCCCTTCAGGAATTGGAGGATTCTGATATTGCTGTCTCTTCTTCTCTCTATTGTAGTATTTGATATCTCTGTCACTCATCTGACAACTGAATCTTTGATTTTTTCACAAGCTGGCAGGAAAACCAACTCTGATACCACTGTAATAACCCCCTTACAATTTTTTCAAATTTTTGCCACAACACTTCATCTGTTAGCGTTAGCAAAACCAAATAACCAACTGGAAAGTAACCCTCACCAAGAATGTTCACCAAGATCCCAGTGTGGGTGAGGTGATAGCATATGGTGTCGAGGATTGTTAGCATATAAACTAAAAGTGCTGGAAATTACAATGTATATGCAACTCGACCACTTATTCAGCGGGAGTAGTTTGACGGCTCAACCGATCAGCATGATGAGAAATACAAAGTACTGAAAGTAAAGAGTTGGGCGGCTTGCCGACCCCTTCCGCTTGTTCAGCAGGCAGTACAAAATGTAAATGCTGAAAAATAAAGATGGCGAGGCCTGTCTCTTCCACAATCGTGGGAATTACAATGGTAAAGTTGCAGAAATAAGATGACTGGATTAGTACTACTGATAATAGTCTTACAATATGATATAATCTACAAATTACAATGGTAAAGTTGTAGAAATAAGATGATTGGATCAGTACTATTGATAATAGTCTTACAATATGATATAATCTGCAAATTACAATGAAATGTAGCTGCCCAATCATTGCAAAATGTTATTATATGTTTCTCCAAACTTCTCAAACTCTCAACTATGGAAACAAGCAAAAAAACAAAATTTTTAGCAATCTGATATGAAAAACCAGCACACAGAAAACTCAAACCAGCAAGCTTAGAACACACCAAAATGCTCACAGTTCCTCCAATACTCCTCCAATAGACCTGAAATAAGATGCAAATGAAACTAGGGAAGATGGCGCCCAAATCTAGACACTGAAATTGCATCAAACACCCACCAATGATTTATGCACAAATTCCAAAACATCTATAGGCATGGTACGGCCTCGGAAGACAAGCGACCTCCAATAGAAAATTCAATACTTCAATATAAAATCTGAAAATCTGCAAAAGGGGGCGCGTAGGGAAAAGGAATGGAATTAACAACTACCCAGAAGCAAAATAAAATCACGCAAAGACCTATGACTGAAAATCTCCTTCAGCAACACATTAACTAGCAACCTGTAAATTGAGAAAAACACTCCAAAACCTCAGAAATCCTCAACCATCTTCATCTCAATAAGCTCCATTTGCTCTTAAGAGTAAAGAATAGTCATTATCTTAGCTAGTTGCTATCTCTCAAGCAAGAAACTAAGTTTTCTAGGAGGCATGCATTCCTCGAAACGTGTGAGTAACCAATTCGGCAATCTTCGTTATATTTTTTCATGTATGCCAAGAATGAAGCCCAACACTCTTATTTATAAGCTTTTTTCCCACAAATTAAAATGCTTTTCCCTTCAATTAGGGCACCCAACTCAAATTCACATTCACCTCCAATAATTTGCAATTTGCATTTCATTTCAATTCCATTAGCCACCTAGACATGGCGTCCAAAATGAAGGATAAAATTCTGACTTAAATAAAATTGCAATTAAATCTCAAGCTAGGCATCCAAAAATATTAAGTGAAAATACCTTATAAAAATCTCCTTTATAAAAATAACTTATCTCTCCAAGTAGGCATCCTCCAAACCTTAGCATCATATTTTCACTTAAATTATAAATTTAATCAAAATACTGAATTTACCAAAAATGAGCTCCAAGAGTGCGGGAGACCAAACTGCTCTAACTAACTTGCCTGAAATAGCCTCTGAACGGGCCTGTTGAAACCCTGCTAAAAATAGGACTTACTATAAATAGCATACTGCTAAAAATAGTAAGTGTATCCAAATGCATTTTAACCATATTTTGAGTAGTCGTTGCTACTTACTAAAAATAGTAAGTCCGGAAAAGTTACCTGTTTTAGTTGGATGTCACACCACTACGAAGCTCTCTAAAAATCTAGAAGGAATCTAGAATCCAAACTGCAAAACTTCAACCTGCAAGCCTCCAAAACTACCAAAATATCCTCGTAGAAAATAGGAAACCCTAATTTCTGCTTCTGACTAGCCTATGGGCCTCTAGGATAGGCTAACAACCAACTGCACTATTTACTGCTGAGAAGGGGACATTACATCAAGTTAGATATGAAAATGGGGTCCCTTTGCCTTTTGACTTTGACTACCTTATGACTCGTGGGGATATGGTTGAATGGTTTCCGTTTGTCTTCTGTAATGGCACCTCTTTTGTTCTGGCTTGTCACTGAAAGGCTTCTAAAGGTGCAAAATTCTTGAAAAAGGTCATGGGCATTGTTGAATTGGAGGGTCTGGACTGCTGAGCAGAATTTATCAAAGATTGTTCTGACGATTCCTTGGCTACTCCTTAGTGAGTTGATATGAATGGCTTTGTTCTCTAAAGGAAAAACTTTTTTATCTACAATAGTTAAATCTTAATGTTAGGCATAAGAGATGGGTTAATAGTCATTGTATTCACCAGATTTTGTTTGAGCACTGACATATGTACAGAAACATAGTTTAGCCTGCAATCTAGCAGATGCTACGGTACAAGCAATTTTGTATTTTGATGCCCAATAACAATGTAATTAAAACTTTTGAATCAATAGAAAGGGAGCAATTCCCAAGGTGGTTGTTACTAAACAAAAAAAACTTAGAAAATCATTTGATATTCTCAAAAACCATTTTAGTAAATACACCTATAGTTACATTGTAAAAGCCAAGTAAACCATTCTGAAGACATCCAACTGCTAGTGGAAACATGGTAGAGATCATTTTATTCCAAGACAATATTTTATTAAACTTTACAATTAGGAAAATTTAAAAGTAACTCCAAGTTATGTTAAGAGTAAACAGGAAAAAATAAGTGGTAAAAATTATTGGCCAACCATCAACACCATCATTGACTATTAATGCTGACTAACAAAAAACGATAAAAAATGTTTGTTTTGTGGATGTGACAGCCTTCTTCTCTAAATGATGCATCATCCCAATACCTATGCAAATGAACAAGGATAGATATTTTGAAACTCATAAACACTCTTCTTGGTGGCACTGTTCTTTGTCTATTGGTATTACGGGACCCTCATTGAACTATTTCATAGTTCGCCAAAAGTAGTGGTGATAACATTGTGAGTCTTGTTGTCTATGTTGTGATCTTGCCATCACATTTAGTGGGGTCATTGCATTATTACTTGTGAAGTATACTCATGTTATGCTTTTGACATGATTTTTCTAGGCTTCCCACAATAGTTCATAGGTTTAGAGTTTTGATAACCTTATCATTTCATTTTCATTGCTTAGGTTAAATATGCTATGAATCTTTGGGTATAGTTTTGCATCGCTGATTGGAATCTTTCCATTACATTTATGGAGGTTGGTTTGAAGTTGTCACACTGTGAATGGTTCATCATTTGTTAATGAATCATTCTACATACAAGTAGTGGGCAGTGTGATATATCTTAAATCCACTTGATTGGATCTTTGTTTATCTCTTAATTATCTCTCTAACTTTTTAGCCCAACTGAAGCTTGTTGATTGGTAGGCAGCAAAATGCATGTTGCGATGTCATAAGTGTTAGCATTTTAATTTGTCCCTTTCAAGACAACAACAAATGGAATGTGCAAGGATGAACCTTTCTTTAAAATTTAAGGGGAAACTCCCTTCTAGAGAGTGAAGGAAATGATAATATTCCCTTATATGGAAAATTAAAATAAATCTAGAATTAGTGGAGCTTTGTTGAGTGTGCAACACATACAAGCTCAAAGTAAACCTATCCTTTTGTTGTTAGGCTAGGGCACAAGACTATTCGACACTTTCACAAACAGTCACATGTTTTGCCTAAACATGCAACCTAAAAAGTGTAAGAACAACACCAAGTGAATTGAATTAAAGATGCAATTCAATAAATTGAACTATAGAAATGCATACAAAGCTACAAATTACAATCACTAACTTTTAAAGAAACTTGAAATACAAAGCCTCCAAACTCAATAAAGTAATTTAATTTTCCCCAAGCACACATTATACAAAGCCTCCAAACTCAATAAGTTAATTTAATTTCCCCTAAGCACACATACACAAAAACTTACTAGTAAAATTTGAACAACAATCCCAACATCAAGTAGGTATACAATTACTATTGAAAATCTAAGTTGGACCAATAACACTTATTTATTGATGTCTACAAGTTTCTTTTGAATTCGATTGATAAAAAAATGCATTGCAGTTTATATACTAAAAATAGTTTGTTTAATATGACAAGCTCAAAATATATAATTATCCTTAATACATGAACTAAAATTAGAAGATTGTGAAAAATATTTTTGTCAAAATATAAAGTATTTATCAATGCGCCTTCTAGAAGGTTGTTAAAAAGTAGGTTATCTTTGAATCGATCTTCTAGAAGGTCCTCTCAAAATGGCTGGTCCATAATAAGTGCAATAAAAAATAGGGGTGATCCAAAAATATAGATAGCTAAAAATAGCTACTCTAGAACCCCACACAACAACACTAATAATATCATCATCCTCTGTGTACTATACCGGGATACCCATTGAAATTTTTTAATGAAGCTCTCGACTTGTGATCTATCAGGCAGTGACACCAAATCCCTTTGAATAAACTGAACATCTAATGTGATGCTACAATTTGTAATTATTGTGTCAATCTTGACCACCACCTCTCCATCCTAGATATTTTTGGCAATGATAAAAATTTATATATTTATTCATCATGCCAAGCCTTTCCTAGTGTGCCCTTTATTGATCTTTGAAATTCAGTTTGTAACTCATCATGTTTAATTTGGATGCCATCTTCATTGACAAAGGTAGAAGAGAGAGAGAGATGTCACAAAAGAAGCAACTTGCCATCATATCTCATCCAACCCACCCTTTTGGTCTCCCAATATGGTGACAACTTCATCAAGAAACTGAACTAGAGACTTATTTTGTTGTGACCAAATGAATGTTTGGTCCTTTCTAGTGCTTGCTACCACATCCATCTCAATTAATTTCAAGGGTCCAAGAGTATTAGTAGGTCTTAATTTTTCTATGAAGCCCTTGTAGGTGGAAACCCTACTCATGTCATGCTCTAGTTTTGAAATGTCACGCCTTACAATATTTGCTATGGTCAAGAAAGTATACAACCTATCCAACACATTTGATAGTTGTTTACAGATTTTATCAATTCACTTCTTCACTCTTTCCATGTGTGGCTATCTGATAGAATTACTTTTGCTGATCCACAAAATGCAAAATCTGTGATACGAAACTTGTGGAGCTTGGGATGGGCTAGAAGAGATGAGATATGAATTCTTTAAGTTGTTTTTTTAAGTTTGCAGGGCAGCCTTATTCTCACCATCATTGAGGATTCTTTCCTCAAGATTTTTTGAAACTATCTCAAAAAGATTTGCATCACCTTGGTGTGATTGTGTCCCCAAATCTATCTCAACCATTTGGAAGTTTGAAGGCTCAACATCTTGCGCTACTTTTCAATTAGGAGGAATAGCTGTCTCAATGATCAAATGACCTTTTGTGCTCTTTGTCATCCAATACAAGTTCTTTAGCCTCTTCGGTTCCAACTAAGAAACAATAGAGGCGAGCACTATAAAATCAATTTGATTTGAGAGAACCAACTCTCTCTAATTCCTTTAGATCTCATGCATTCCAGTGCTTCTCTTTCCTATTCATGTCTTCTAGGAGGTCTAGGAGAATAAATAGTGATAGTGGGAATAAGAAGAATATGGGGTTGATGTTCTTGCAAACATAGTGAAGAATGTAATGTCCCTTACCTGGTCTTTTCTTGGAAATTACTTGTTTCGGGTTAGGGTTGGCCAATTGGTTACTCTAAGACGGGGGATTCTTGGCTGATCACCTGCATCCACAAAGTGAGCAATATTCCACACATAAACATGTTCATTAGCATTAATGCTAGGCATTCATATATAGATATATAATCATAAATGCAATCATGAAACACATGAGGAGTGGCATGGATGGATCCGCTTGAAGCCATGATCCCTAGTACAAAGGTGATAACCTACAACCCTCCCTTCTTAGCGACTTGTAGTTGCATTCTCTATCCATGTGGATAGATCCGCCCAAAGTCCTTGGCTAAGTTCAAGGGGTTGTAACCTACAACCTTCCACTCTAGGAGACTTGTAGCTGCATTCTCCACCAATGACATCTCCTCGGAAAACACATGACCTACTGGGGGAAGCCAACAAAGCTTATAAGTGGCCTAGGCCTACCACCCCTCCATGGCCGCAGCAGAATCTTAGGCGGGACCCCCAACCCTCCATGGCCCAACCCTTGCCTTGGGACTAGCGAAACCTTAAGTGGACTTACCACCCCTCCATGGCACATCCCTGCCTTTGGTCCTAGGGGCGGAACCTTAAGTGGGGTTTCTAGGCACCACTTTTCTCAGGCCCTTCCTCCCTAGTAGGCTTACAAGCACTTAGAAGACAATCTTTAAGCAGCCAAATACATTTGCATATATCATTTAAGTAAATATCAAATCTAGACATTGGTAATCATTACAGTAATTATTAATAATCAAGTAATGGCTAAGCATCATCTAATTGGTAGATACAATTCTGAATGAATGGAAGAACAATTATATATCTGCAATATTGTTAATCCTATCAATAGCTCTTTCATGAACGTGTGTATGCTAAAAGATAAAACACTTACAAATACATAAATCAAAATCTATAGTCACAGAGGTGCCGCAAGCTTAATTATCGGATTCTAACAGTCCATGGTACGTATTAAACAGATTACAAGGCATAATTTCTAAGGGCCAAGATATTCAGACACCCATCGTTTGAATGATTGTCTAATCCTGTTATTTGGAACTGCTACATATGAATGTCTAAATATTAATGCTAAGTGAAGGCATCACCTGATTCAATGTGTCGAGTCTCCTCCTGGGAACTCTATTGAATGCTTCTTCTTGTAATGTCCCTTTAGATTTGTTGTGATTCCCCAACTAAAAGGCACCTAGAACAGATAGTCCAGTAGTAGCTCTCGATGGTAACCTCCAAGATTGCTTTATCCCAAATTATTGGTCCATGTATTTATTGATATAAAATTGATAAAGAGAAATAGCTTTTTGTTACTACGCTTGGTGAATATGTCTTGTTTTCTCCATAATTGATATTCCCTATCTTCCTCTTGGTTATATATCTTGTATTTCTAGAGGTTACGTCCCTCCATATGCCTTGTGTCTTTTATTTAGTTACCACTTAATATTTGTTTGAAGGAAATCACAAATTTAGTTTATAATTAATTCGATCTAACACTCCTTAAGGATGTTCCACACAAGCCAAATACAAGTAACGTAGATAATCGTTGCCATACAAAAGATCAATTCTTGGCTCCCTAATCATATTGATTGCTGTTGGCTTGTCTCCTGTGCGATGAAGGAAATCGTTCTCTGTGTAGATGATATCAATCATCAATAATATGAGGCAAGACACCGCCGCTTAGAATGAATAGTGGTTCCATCGATAAGGAATGGTCTTCGTTCAGATTGCAATGGCGGTTCAAGGGATAAGTATTTATGTCGACGTTGTTAGTTTTATGATCAGATTTAACAGAAAATTCAACACCACATGGAACAATGAACACAACAGATACCCTTGGAAAACCCTCCTACTCGAGGGAGAAAAACCCAGCAAAATATATCTCCAATATATTGAATGAATAAGAGCAGAAATCTGCTTACAACTCTGGCCTTACTCAAGGCTGAATTAATACAATGAATAATAGCATCACTCCTTGATGCAAAGATACAAATGAATGTGATTGTCCTTGAGAATGGTCTATTGCTACAAACTGATTTGCTGCCAAGTGCGAACTCCTTCTTGAAAGAATGCGAATTGAATATGAGAATGACTTGATGTAAATGAAAGATCACCACCTTGTATATATACAAAACTGGGTGACATCTCAACTAGGTCGGCTCCCTTAGAGATGAAGAATATAAAATATTAATTGCAATATGTAGGCCGACCTGCCTTTAATTAAGGAGAAAATATCTCCTAAAGCTACCAAACACTAACAGATGTCTCCAAACTATAGCGTGGCTTCTTCATAGTAATAAACCCCATGATCTCATCAAAACATTTTGTTGTCCTATGGTTATGGCACCCAAAGCCGATCAATAGATATTGGCTATCTGATAATCGTGGCTCTAGAAGGCGTCAGGGGGAAATGAGAGTGTTGCCTCTGTCAATACTTCATGGTACCTTGTGCTGATGGCATGAATACATCAATGGCTAAAATATAGTCGTTCATCGTGATGTCTCATACAACTTTACATTAAAATGTTATAATGATGATTGTTTTGTATTCCATATTTGGACTATATCTATTCGATGTATTTAGGTAGCTTTATGTTTATTTAATTAGCCAAGGATGTCTGTTATCATTTTATTATTTATCGGCTATCACAATAATCTAAATAATATTGGTGGTATAGATAATCAAAATTTTATAATTTGTAATGATATTCTAGGGTATCTATTATCTTACCCTGGATATTGAGTTATTAGTATTATAGTTTATTTATTTCATAGTATTACAATGGTTATAATATCTAACATTTATTTTTTGGGGATTGCGATATTTATAGTATAATAATTATAATTATAATGCTATCAAATCATTAATATTTTAAAATGTCTTTGCTACTTTAGTGTCCAATTTCGGGGACATGACAGTCCTCCCCTCCCAAATTTGCTTGCCCTCAAGCAAATCCCTTTTTTGATGTCATGGATATCTTTCTCTTAATTCATGAACTTAAGAAGAGGATTGAGTTTCTGTTCACTTGATAAGGAAACCTTAGGGGGTTTCATGAATAGAATTCAAGCGACATATTATAATTGGGGTGTTTTTCCTAGAGTTGTCTTAATCGTGGTTTCACAGGATGGCAGGATTAGGGCTTTCACTCTAATGTCCCTTATTTGGTCCTATCTTGGAAATTACTTGTTTCGAGTTAGGGTTGGCCAATCAGTTACTCTAAGATGGGGAATTCTTGGCTGATCACCTGCATCCACAAAGTGAGCAATATTCCACACATAAACATGTTCATTAGCGTTAATGTCTAGGCATTCAAATATAGATATATAATCATAAATGCAATCATGAAAACACATGAGGGGTGGCATGGATGGATCCACTCGAAGCCATGATCCCTAGTACAAAGGTGGTAACCTACAACCCTCCCTTCCTAGCGACTTGTAACTGCATTCTCTATCCTTGTGGATAGATCCGCCTGAAGTCCTTGGCTAAGTTCAAGGGGTTGTAACCTACAACCTTCCACTCTTGGGAACTTGTAACTGCATTCTCCACCCATGACATCTCCGTGGGAAACACATGACCTACTGGGGGAAGCCAACAGAGCTTATAAGTGGCCTAGGCCTACCACCCCTCCATGGCTGCAGCAGAATCTTAGGTGGGACCCCCACCCCTCCATGGCCCAACCCTTGCCTTGGGACTAGTGGAACCTTAAGTGGACTTGCCACCCCTCCATGGCACATCCTTGCTTTGGGTCCTAGGGGTAGAACCTTAAGTGGGGTTTTTAGGCACCACTTTTCTCAGGCCCTTCCTCCCTAGTAGGCTTACAAGCACTTAGAAGACAATCTTTAAGCAGTCAAATACATTTGCATATATCATTTAAGTAAATATCAAATCTAGACATTGGTAATCATTACAGTAATTATTAATAATCAAGTAATGGCTAAGCATCATCTAATTGGTAGATACAATTTTGAATGAATGGAAGAACAATTATATATCTGCAATATTGTTAATCCTATCAATAGCTCTTTCATGAACGTGTGTATGCTAAAAGATAAAACACTTATAAATACAAAAATCAGAATGTATAATCACAGAAGTGCCGCAAGCTTAATTATTAGATTCTAACAATCCATGGTATGTATTAAACAGATTGCAAGGCATAATTTCTAAGGGCCAAGATATTCAGACACCCACTGTGTGAATGATTGTCTAATCCTGTTATTTGGAATTGCTACATATGAATGTCTAAATATTAACGCTAAGTGAAGGCATCACCTGATTCAATGTGTCGGGTCTCCTCCTGGAGACTCTATTGAATGCTTCTTCTTGTAATGTCCCTTTAGATTTGTTTTGATTCCCCAACTAAAAGGCACCTAAAACAGATAGTCCAATAGTAGCTCTCGATGGTAACCTCCAAGATTGCTTTATCCCAAATTATTGGTCCTTGTATTTATTGATATAAAATTGATAAAGAGAAATAGCTTTCTG
The DNA here is from genome assembly GCA_007115665.2 of Sequoiadendron giganteum. Classification (NCBI taxonomy): domain Eukaryota; kingdom Viridiplantae; phylum Streptophyta; class Pinopsida; order Cupressales; family Cupressaceae; genus Sequoiadendron; species Sequoiadendron giganteum. Next base: position 414,056,848 of record CM021106.1, read on the forward strand.
TTACTACGAATATATCTTTTTTTCTCCATAATTGATATTCCCTATCTTCCTCCTCTTGGTTATATATCTTGTATTTCCAAAGGTTACGTCCGTCCATATGCCTTGTGTCTTTTAGTTAGTGACCACTTAATATTTATTTGAAGGAAATTGCAAATTTAGTTTATAATTGATTCGATCTAACACTCCTTAAGGATGTTCCACACAAGCCAAATACAAGTAACGTAGGTAATCGTTGCCATACAAAAGATCAATTCCTGGCTCCCTAATCATATCGATTGCTGTTGGCTTGTCTCCTGTGCGATGAAGGAAATCGTCCTTTGTGTAGATGATATCGATCATCAATAATATGAGGCAAGACACCGCCGCTTAGAATGAATAGCGGTTACATCGATAAGGAATTGTCTACGTCCAGATTGCAATGGCGGGTCAAGGGATAAGTATTTATGTCGATGTCTCCAAACTATAACGTGGCTTCTTCATAGTAATAAACCCCATGATCTTGTCAAAACATTTCATTGTCCTATGGTTACGGCGCCCAAAGCCAATCAATAGATATTGGCTATCTGATAATCGCGGCTCTAGAAGGCATTAGGGGGAAATGGGAGTGTTGCCGCTATCAATACTTTGTGGTACCTTGTGCTTATGGCATGAATATAGCAATGGCTAAAATATAGTCGTTCATTGTGATGTCTCATATAGCTTTACATTAAAATCTTATAATGATGATTGTTTTGTATTCCATATTTGGACTATATCTATTCGATGTATTTAGGTAGCTTTATGTTTAATTAATTAGCCAAGGATGTCTGTTATCATTTTATTATTTATCGGCTATCACAATAATCTAAATAATATTGGTGGTATAGATAATCAAAATTTTATAATTTGTAATGATATTCTAGGGTATCTTTATTTGATTATCTTACCCTAGATATTGAGTTATTAGTATTATAGTTTTAACATTTATTTTTTGGGGATTACGATATTTATATTATAATAATTATAATTATAATATTGTCTTCTAACAATTATAATTATAATGGTATCCAATCATTAATATTTTTAAATATGTCTTTGTTACTTTAGTGTCCAATTTCGGGGACATGACAAAGAAGGAACAAAAGGTGGAATGAAGGATGTCAAGGGTTTGGATGTCAAGGCAGCATCCAAAGGTACAAGTGAAGGGGAATGATAAGATTTCCTAGGAAGTGGAGAAGCAACAATTGGAATATATGACATCATCTAAGGTTCTAGATGACCAATACTATATATGGTAATGTTGACGTAAACTAGGAGACTTCACAAGACTATGATGAGAAGTGGTTGTTCAATTATAATGACTTATGTAGGGAATTTTCACATATCATCAATTTCAAGGTTCTCATCATAATTGAAAAGTGGCAATTGAATTCATAGGCATTCCATGAACACCATCCATTGTTTTGCACCGAGTGCCTATTTTTCTTGGCCTGTTAATGAGTTCACATGATCCTCATGAAGCTGTTTGAGTTGGGGGGTTTCCTACTATGTACATAAGTTAATTAGGAGTTTTTGTCGTGCTTATTTTGCTTTTAGTTTTTATCTGTCTTTTGTGTTCTTCTTGTCTTTGGATTGTGTATGTCCCTTTATTTTCTTGTCCCTCCACATCAGCTTTGACTTTATTTGTCCAATGGATAAAACACTAGTCTCTTGCACGAGATTTTGAATTCTTGATATGTCCTTTGTTTCCGTTGTCCCTAGTCAGAGCTAGCTATTTCCCTCAATTTTCATTTGGGCCTCTTCAAAATTCTTAAGTCATCCTTTGCTTAGTTAGGATCATATCTTGGTCAAAATTGGGTAAGTGACAAGTCTTAAAAGTCTCAAAATCTTTGTCCCCCTAGTTCATTTTCCTTTTTGTTGGCAAAGTTAAACTTTATAGAACTTTGGCAGTGAGTTTGAGAGTTCAATAACTTGTCGAACACTACGAAAGCTTTTTTGTAAGAATTCATTGGTGTTTACCTTGGTTTGCTAACCTTCGAAAGCCTCGACAAGACTTGTAAGAACTAAGAAGCATACACATTCTGTCATTATTGCAAAAGAAATTGTGGTGGCAAGTTAGAAAGTTCTACAACTTGCCAAAATGCCACCAAACAAAGCAAAGAGTTTTTAATCAGCTAGTTGGAAAGTTCTATAACTCACCGAGTCACCAACATAGTTAGTAAGTTCTATAACTCATTGATTCACTGACATAGTTAGAATTTTTTGGTGAAAATGCTGCCATTAGTTGCTCAAGCTCTCAAATGAAATCTGCAAGTTAGAAAGTTAGCAAACTCTCTGATTTTCTGCTAGATTTAGAAAGTACAGTTGTCAAAAAGGAGGCATAATTAATTAATGGGTGGCACATTTTAAAGTTTTCTAACCCTTCCATCACCAATAAGGTTCAATAAAGTGGCAAAACTTTAAAAGGAATATGAGTCTTCAAAAGGGCTATTTGTAATTATCAAATGTTCAAACAAAGACTAAAGTGCTGCTACTGGACCAATCTCATGACTTTGCTATGAAATTCTTTGCAAAATGGCACACAAATCTTAGTTCTGCTTATCATGACCCGTGCAACAAGGTAGGTACAAACTTTCATATCTACATTCATTGCAATTTCATGCACATTTGCCTGATAAATTCAAACTCTGCCGTTTGCCTATTGAGGGTGAGGTTTTCCCTAATTCTAACTTGTATATTCATGAACAGTGTTTTCTATAGCTATTCACATACCAAGATAGTATTCTATTCCTTTTCATTCACCAAAATCTTCTACAAACCCTAGCCTATCTTACTTGGTTATTATCTAAACCACACAAAATAAAATACGGATACCAAGGCTAAGAATATGCTACAATGATTGACAATTCCCTTCTAATTACATAATTAACTTTTGCTAGTGGATTAGCACATGCTGCAGGTTTCTTTTTTTCAACACAATGCACTGAACTAATTTTAGCTTGTGTTAAATATTACCAAGCTAATAGCCAAACTGGATGGCCCTCCCATTAGAATCACATTCAGGCTGCTAGTAATGGAAGAATATGCTGATATAGATTCAATCATTGCTAACTGCTTCTAGGAGAAAAAAGACTCATGCCTCAATAACATAGCAAAATATTAGCTCAAACTCAAAGTATTGAGAAGGAGCAAGTAAAAAATTACAAAATATTTTGTAGAGGGCACATTTTGAGAAAGAAACTTTTGATATGATCACCCTATTGAACAGGGTCACCGGAAAGGAAGATATGGGAGAATTTAGTCACTAGATGTGCCAATATATAATAGTCAGCTATTATGGAACGTAATATATTAACAGGGGAAAAATAATAAGTGATAACTTGCATGAACAATTAGTGAACTTGCCTACAAACCAATTCTTGTATATGTCTTCATATTTTTCCTACATAATTGCGAGCAGGAAAGCATGGCCAGAGCTGCAAACACATGGTGTTTATGATAACACAATGCAAATTTATGATCATTACCCTTAGGTCCAATTGGAAATCAGCAATAAACACTTCAAGAGGTTAAATGATGCTTTCACCATGCTAACTGTCAGGGAATTGGAAGGCAACCACGAAGTCAGAATCTCCCAAGAAGCAGCCAATTTGATAACTCAATTTGGGAGTTACTTCATACAATATCCTAAATTTATTTACACCCGAATTGGAGGATTCAATGAACCTCTATACTAACTTCTTCAATAGGCGAGTGATTATTTTTTTCTCATAGAGGTATGCGAACAAAAGCCATCACATGGCCATTTTCAAGCACATTTTTAGCTTTAAGAATCCCTTGGGAGATCTCTTCCATTATTGATTGCTATGTAGCACAACTTTATTTTTAACCCCATGAACAGGGTAACCTGTTGTAAATTGAATGCATGGAATGTATCATCAAGCTTGGAGCACCTTTATTCTTAAAAGCCACATCTGAGATGTTCATATTTCCTTGAAATTCCCTGGGAGCTCCCAATGTTGTCTAAGTGTGGCCTATATTAATACATTTACTTTAAAAGTGGGAGCACACCTAAAAAGGACTAAATCCAAGTCATCATCAAGGCAATGGCTCCAACTTGCCACTAAACATGGCACACTATATGGTTCAGTTATGTCATGGCAGATTACTGATTATTTTTTTTATTGCAGTACTTTTTCTCTTATATTTTGCTATCTGTTAACTAGTGGAAAATTTGGTTTGATGTTTCAAAATTTTTGGCTGTTAGAATTTCAAACCTCTAATGCTTGCACATGCTGTATAATTTTTGTTGCTTTATACAATGATGAATGATGGATGGATCAATTAGTTTGATGAATATGTAACAAGTCATGTGAATTGAGGGTTTCCTTTGTTATACAAGAATTAAGCACTAACCATACTGCCATAAGGTCATATTCAATTCCTTTCTTATAAAGCATATGTTGCAGGATGCCTTATGTAAAACAGAGTTGGAACTAATGGAGCTATTAGATGTGTCATTAGATGCAGTATCTGCAGCGGTTTCTCGAATTAGCGAAATTGCATGCCCACCTTGCCGCACTGTAAGTATTCAATATAAATTATTTGTCTGATCAAGGGGTCAACTGTTGTAGTTGTTGTTATAGAAGTATCTGCTTATGTGTTGGGTGGCATAAATAGTATCACATTGCATTTTTGTTCTGAAGTATCAGTAAAAGTAATGATATTTGCACAGTACTGTTTTCATAATCTAATTTTACTCTTAGCCATACTTGATGGAGCAGAAGAATTGTGAAAGAGTTGTTTCATTCATTTTAGGGTCAGAAGTATGCTTGATGTTCTGCAATGCACACGAGACATAAAATGTATGGCAGACATTAGGGCCATTCTTTTAGATATAAGTAAATAAGACTTGCTGGTATTTGATTTCCAGGTTCTTTCAGTCATGAAGGATCACATCATAAATGAGCCATCACATGGCCATTTTCAAACACATTTAAGTGGTCTAGATAATGCTTTATGTGGAGGTATTCCTTTTGGTGCGGTGACAGAAGTGGTTGGTCCAGCTGGAAGTGGTAAAACACAAGTATGTGAGTGTTGAAAATTTATGTAGAAACTAGGTGGATTTTCTTTGATTCACATGTTTTCTGGGCTACAAATTATAAGTTAGCAGTGTTTCATTCATTTTATCTCGTTGTAGGCCATTATGTTTTTAACTTTTACCAAAGCATTGTATTATCCGATACACTAATACTGCAAAATGTTGTTGATTGGTATTTAGCCTTTAAGAATCTCAATAAACATGAAACTGCATCCAGCCCTTAACAGATTTCTTATATTCATTTACATCTTCCTGTTTTATTTGTGTGGCAACGATTTTGTTAAAACTTAGAGATTAAATATTTCACAATTGAAAAAGTAAAATGTACTGAAGAGATATCTGATAGAGAAATTGTTCTTCCTCAGTACTACCTTGTCTCAACAACTGATTTATATATATCTCTTGGTCCGATTGAGATTAATAACTTGGGCAGATTCATTGAGATAGTCATAAATGGATCAACCAAGTTAATAACTGAACACCAGTCAATAAATAAACATTAAAATCTGAAAGCATATTAATGTTTATTTGGAGCTAGAGATGACATTGACAATGAATAGTTACCAACTTGGTTCCCTCACATCAATGATTAGTAGACATGATTTGAGGTCTGGTCACTATCTTGAGATGAATTATTTTCAAGCCTGTAGAATGACTCAAATCATCCACAGTGATTCCATATATATATAGCCGAAGGCTAGGGGAGGACATACCAATTTATTGACTAGTTGGACTAATACAATGTCTATTCACTTGACCACACATGGTTACTAAAAAACCCAAACTAAACTAGGGTTATGTTTGGCAAGTGATCTCTCTATAAATGCAAACAATTAACAAACATTAATCAAAATGGAATAATTCTGAATAGAAATCCCTTTTTTTCCATCCCCTACTGCGACTCACATTTGTTTCCACCACTCTTATACACGATATTTGATATTTCTTCTTAGTGCCTTGCAACCCTCTTACCAACAAAGAGATTATAAAATCAATTTTATGCCTTATCAAGGTTGGCATGAAGCATGGAGACGGATTGTCTTAATTTTTAAACTATGCATATGCAAGCCACCCATGCATTCCTTCATGTCTCTTGTCATGTCCCCTTTTTGGAAATAGAGGCATGGAGAAGACCTCTAGCCTATTCCCATTTCCCGTAGACTAAAGCTAAAACAAGGGAAATAATTAAAAATATTATTTTAAGTTGGGCTTGGTAATTTCTGCTTTAAGGGGCAACTTAATGATATTATTATTAAAATATAAAGTGTTTTAAACACTAATATTAAAATAAGAAGTATTTTTAAATACTTAAAAATAAAAATAAAATAAAAAGTATTTTTAAGTACTTATGGAAATTGGGTTCACAGGCCCATTTTGGAGTGCTACATAAAGGAGGCATTTGGATTAATTTGAGCATCTTATCTTGTCTTTATTTTGCAAAATAACCTTTTCCAGAATTTGATCATTGTGTTCAATTTCACAACCAAAGATGAAAACCCTTGGCTGATTGGTGATCTTGGAGGATGAAAGCCCTCTTTGATTTCTACTCACAGATTTAAGGACGAAAACCTTCCTCTCCATCATTGGCAATTCCATCTAGGGATATCTCCAAGACCATGGATAGTGTTGACGATTTCATCCATGCGAAGTAGATAGGCAACGATATCTTCTTCGTCCTTCTTCTTCAAGCTCTCAAATTGTCTCATGTGGGTTTGAAGCTTAGCCTTCTTAACCTTGTCGTCTCCTTCATATATATTTTTCAATTTATCCCACATGTCCTTAGCCGATTTGCAGTGCATAACCTTCACTCCGATCCGGATAATCCACACAAGATTGCATTTTTGGCTTTGGCATTGTTCTCACTTGCCCTCTTTTCAACTTAATCTGTTATTGGGGTTGTAAGAGGAGCATAACCAACTTCAACGGATCGCCAGATATCATATCCTAGAGCATTCAAATAAGTTTCCATCCTTATGCTCCAAAAGACATAATCCGATCCATCAAACAGTGGTGCCCTATTTGAGGAAAATCCATATCCTTCAGCCATGTGTGTGTAAGACACCAGATCCTCACTTCACATAGCAACACAAAATACTGATATGAAAAGCACAATACTTAGATCTCTGGTTGGAAAACCTGGCACACTCTTACACAGTAACACAATTATGACTGTAGAAATGACAAATACTCAGATCTGAAATTTAATGCCACAACACCACTGGTATGTAAGACATTTAGTTCTGATATAAACCACTCAGATTGTCAATGTGAGAAACTACTCAGATTTTAATTCACTGGCAACATATATAAAGCATGCAATTGGACAACAAACATAGAATCACTGGGTTAACATCTAGATCAATGGAATACGCAGTCTATTATCAGTTGGGCCACAATTAGAATAACAGACTTTGGACTGAATACTTCTAGGATGAATTATTATCACTGATCAATCAACTCATAATTTACAAGCTATGGTCGCCTAGTGACACTTGACGAGTCCTCAGATTATGCTGCAGCCAGCAGATTTAATGCTATAATTACTCGTTATCCAATGGAATGAGGATCGCCCAGTGATGAATGTTGATATAGTCAACGTCTTTCTAAATCGCTCCAAGTACCAGCTTGCACAGGCTTTGCCACTTATCTTCTCCCAATCACCTTGTATGCTGGTTCAGTTCTGTGATGCTGAGATCACGCTTGGTAATGCTGTGGAAGGAAAGAGTGCAACGAATAGAAATCATGAATTGCAGAATGGGGTTTCCGTCCCACTCTGTTGAAGATCTGCAGGGGGTTTCGTCCCTACTAGATCGCCATAACATTGCATGTCCAAATCCGTGATACCCAATAATGAACAACGACCCCAAATAAATACTAAACATTGGTGCCAACTAGAAGAAATCGGCCAGCAGAAAACATATTTCAAATATTGGATTTAGCGCCTTCCAAGAAGTCGGCCAAGATAAATTGAAATTTCCAAATAATATTCTAGGCGCCAAACTCAAGGAGTCGGCCCAGATTGATAATTTAAATATTATTTATTAATAATTTAAATTATTATTATATATTATTATGCTAGTGTTTCAAAACACTCTTAATCATTTCTTTGATCTAGCTTGAGCAATCCGGGACATGACAGTCCTCCCGTCCCCGAGATTGCTTGTCCCCAAGCAATGACAGCTCCTGGACAATCAATTTTGTAAGGCTAGAGACCCAATTCATTCTGCTTGTAAGCTTCTTGTTCAACAGTAGGACTTGTTCCATAAGGAACTCAATTTCTTCCTTGTAACGAATATACCAACTTCTCAAAGTCTGCAATTCCATTCCCTCATGTGAAGAATTCATGTTAAGCATCTGCATGTCATCAACTTCAGTTTTGAGTTCAACAACATACAATTTTGCACCTGCAAACTTTGCCTTACTTTGACTTGGCTGACCTGTTTGTATTGTTTGTTGAGAAGACAAGTTTGAAGATTTCCAAAAACTGGGCAACATTTGTGAAAGATTCTTGTGAAAGGACACATTTCTTGCTTCTTTTTCTGAAAGAGCCCCCTTAGCATGACTCAAACTACTCGTGTTTGCCTTTTGTTGTACCCAAACCAAATTTTTTGCTTCATTAAGGCATTTTGCTTAAAATGGTTTAAACCTTGTAAAATGATGTCAAAACATAGTTTTTGGGCAAATCAAGTATGGGATTTTAGTCAGTTTGATGTCAGGAAGATACTAGTAAAATTTGAAAAATTTGAAAATTAGGGTTTCTGGACCCTGTTTTTAGCTCAAAAAACCCTAAAAATTGAAACTTGTTAGAATTGGCTGAAAATTGTTTTGATTGGTTTATTTTGCTTCACGATCACAATGGTGAAGTTAGATTCAGTTAAAACTCAGTTTAAGTTTGGTGGGTAGCTTTCGCTTTTTCAAGTGAAAATTTAGGCTCTCCGAGGTCAACAATGACAGATGGCCAGGTGCCAGGTGTTGAAATCTAAGCTTGAAATGCTCCAGTGAAGATTCTATGGCAAGATATGTCCAAAATGATGCTTTGTCTCGGAGGGGATTTTCGTTGAAGAAAAGAAGTTGAATGTTTTTCTAACTCTAGAGACAAAAGCGCACTTGCTAGCCAAGGGCGCCCTTGATTTCAAGGGCCCAGATCAACTTTCCGAGATTTGTTACTTCCAAGAAGACTTATTTGAAATCCTGCCAGCTTCACGATGAGCCTACCAGCTAGTTCGGAAGATATGTCTAGCACCTGAAACTAGAAATTGAACGCGAAATGAGGGAGATGAAAAAATGACTAACACTGGAGCAGAAAGCGTGCCTGCTAGCTAGGGGCGCCCAAATTTTGAAGCACCAGATGGAGGTTTTTGATCAAATGACACCTAGGATGTTTGTCTCAGACTTGATCTGGCTTCACAACAAATCCGTCAGTGGGTTAATCTAAATTGCTGAACTGCCGGAATCAGGAGTCAAAAATAAGGTTTAATCATGGTCAAAAATGTCAAAATTACAAAAGCATCCTTGGAGGCCAAGGGCGCCCAAGGTTTTGGAGCCTCAAATGTTGTCTTTTTGGTCATCTCAGATACTCATCCTGTCTATGACGCTTCTAGCTTTCCATTCCATATCCTAGTCGGGTCAGAAGATTTCTTAGCAGTCTGCAGCCGGGGTTCGAGTGAATTTTTAGCCAGTTGCAAAAATGGCTCTCTGGGAAGAAATGCGCCCCTAGAGGCCAGGGTGCCCATGTTTTTCAGCTACCAGATGATGTTTTTAGGAAAATTGCTCTCCAACAACTCTTGTTCAGAATTCAACCAACTTTGCAGTGAGCCTGCCAGCCAGTTTTGAAGTTTTGTTGAACGCCGAGAAACACAAGATGAAGTAAGGTCAAAAATCACCTTCAAAATACATGAAATTTTTTCTAAGTCTGAAGCCAAAAGCGCCTCTGGAGGCCAGGCGCACCTTGAATTTTGAAGCCTCTGATATTAGAGTTAGGGTTTATAGCCTCAAGGAGTTTCTTGTTAGTTTTGATAGTGCTCTTCAATGAAACTGTCAGCTAGTCTATTCGACATGTCAGTCAATCATAATCAATGATCGAACATGGGCTCCGGTGATGTTTGCAAATTCAAATTTTCAAGAAATTGGCTAAGTCTGGAAAGTGACGCCTAAAGTCAAAGTTTGACTTTTGAACTCAACAGATGGGACGCCCCATGAAGGTGGAGGTTGTGAACTGAAATTAAATCTTCAGTTGTACTTCTCAAGTCAACTTTAACTGGTCTTAATTTTTGCATGCAATTGGTGGATTTATTTTTGCATGCGCAGTTAATTGAAGTGCATGGAGGTGGTGCCCTATTTAGGGCTGATTTGTCAGGCAGTTAATTGTTTTTGAGGTCTAATCAAAAGGTGACGTCCATTTTTAGGTGTTTGCAAGCATAATTTGGCACCTTTCTTCATAAATTTTATTTGTTAAGGCAAGAGGTGTCCATTATTCTCATCACAGGTGGAAGCAAACACGTATTTTCTTGAGCAAGCAAAGATCTAAAGGTGCTACGAGCAATATTTTTCAGTGTTCTTTGCAATGCCAGGTCCAGATTGTTCACAGGAAGTATTCTCCAGACTTCATTTTTCAGAGTGCATGCAGCCTTCATCAAATCCAATTCAAGCATAGGCAACTTTTTCAGAGGTAGAATAATAACTTCTATTTTCTATCTCTAGAATTCTTCTATCCTTGTCTTAGGTTTTCTTTCGCATGTCAAAGTAAATGACAGAATTTTTAGAATCTGATCATCTGGGTTTGCTTATTTCAATGTCAGCAACAAAACCCATGTCTTAGATTTTTTTTGAGAAAATTGCCCCGTTGCTTCCATTTTTGAAGCACTGTGTTTTTTTTTTGAAAATTCCTTTGCATGTGGGCCAAAAACTCATCTTTTTGAAAAGCGGAGAATTTGGGTCCACTCAACTCATTGGCACCTACAAAACCCATGTCTTAGATTTTTTTGCGAAAATTGCCCTGTTGCTTCACATTCTGAAGCACTGTGCTTTTTTTCGAAGATTCCTTTGCATGTGGGTTAAAAACTCAATTTATCCAAAATCGGATCATCTGGGTTGGCTTAGAATTCCATTGCCTACAAAACCCATGTTTTAGTTTTTCTCGAGAAAAATTGCCCCTGGTGCCCCTACAACCCTGCTGCTTCTTTACCAAAAAGCTCTTGCATGCCAAGGCAAAAGGCGTTTTTTCAAATTTCTGACATTGTGGGTTTGCTTAGAATTATTTTCTCTACAAAACCCACGTCTCAAAATTTTTTCGTGAAAATTGTCCCTCAACAGGTATTTTTAGCCTCGTCAGAAGCTATTTTTAGCTTTCTGGAAAAGTTGTCAGAACGTATTCGTGTTTACAGTCAATAGGTGAGTTTTTCAGAATGGAGTTCACTCAAACTGAATTCAAGACCAATTTGGTCTTAATTCACGATTTCATAAGAAAGGTTGACATCGTTTTGCATCAAGCGCATCCAGAGGGTTGATTCAGACAATTTGACAGGCATAGACACTCAAAGTCCACATGGTTTCATACCTCGTATAGTTGATAGCCTTCCTAGGCCAATTTAGAGGGTTGATACCATTGGAATTTTGCGTGTGCGGCAAGTTTGTGTGCATTTCTCACAATCGGAGTGTTTGCGGTCAAACTTCGTGGTTTCATCATGCAACACTTTTGCATGAGAAGAATTGAGAAAAGCATCAGAGGCATAAAGTTGCAGAAGAAATAGAGGCCATCACTCTAGTTGCAGAGCTGCCAAAGTTACCAATTAGTGAATTGCTAGTTGATGCTGTGCAAACTGAGTTCTAGAATCTGGTTCATGAGGGTCTTGATGGTGATCCTGTGGCGTCCAAGTTGAGTCACTTCTTTGTGATGGCAACTAGCTTCGACAAGGTAGCTGAAGAGGTCAAAGAATGCCAAAGGATGTTCAAGGATGGAGAGAAAGAGTTGATTAGGCAGTCTATCATTGAAGATAGCATCAAAGTGCCAGAAGATGAGACGGTTAATGAATTCTTGGAGATGATGATGGCGAATGATGATCTGGAGTAGACACATAGATGGATCCCCAGTTATTCCCGAGGATAGAGTCATAAGCAACAGTTAACTCAACATCTTTCTTGAGTTTTGATTGCTGATTTCATGCACGTCTATCTTATCCTTAGAGATATCTTTGGAGGAGGTCGGACTTTCAGTTAGGATCCAGTTAACTGATGTTAGTTATCAGTTAACTTTCATTTCAATAAGGATGTGCATGTTGCACATGTCCATTTAGTCTAGTTTTGTTTCAGTTAATTGATGGTAGCTTTCTAGTTAATTGTATAGTTTCATTTAGCTAGACTTAGAGAATTAACTCTTACATGCTTGCAAGGCTCAGGTTAACTCAAGCTGATTTTAGGGTTCCCTACACCTTTCGAGTTCTATAAATAAGAGCACCTTTGCTCATTTGTAATTAACTTTTTTGTGATGGCATACATGCTGAGCCAACTCTTGCCTGAAGTATTTCTATTTGTGTATCTGTTCACGAACTTTTCATTGTGATAGAGAGTTGTTGCATTGCCGACAATATTCCTATTCTCAGTATTGGTTCACTTTGAGCTTTTATTAGTAATAAACAAATTGTTGAGCCACCTTGCCATGCAATGCCTACTTGTAATGGTTCATCTTTGTTTAATATAATGCTGGTTGATCGTTTATCTGTGTGATAGGTCCTTCATACAATTTGCTGTCTTGGGTTATACTTGTTTCTAATAAGCCTGTTTCATATCTACACCTCGGATAGGAGTCGTCTCCTCCTTGGGAATTTAGAAGTAGGTTTATCGTGCGTTGTTGTGATTAATAATCTTTGTTTCATATCTACACCTCGGATAGGAGTCGTCTCCTCCTTGGGAATTTAAAAGTGGAGATTGTCGTTTGATGTTGTTGCCAATAACCTTTCTTTCAGCTTGTCTCAGATAGGAGCCGTCTCCTCCGTGGGAATCCTGACTTAAAGATTATTGTCCAAATATTCTTTGCTCCTAAGTCCTCATGCTTTGTTTCTCTTGAGGAAATAGGATAGATTAAAAGCATTTAGTTAGTTGGAGTTAAGATTTGCAAAACCAAAGAAAAACCTTAGCTGCAACATTCTTGATTTTCTTAACCTTGTGCCTCTTCGAGCTGAGTTAAAAATATAAGATTTAGATCATTTACTTTTTCACGCATATCAGTAAACGAGGGAGCTTCCCCTCCTAATTTGAAGAGCAGTTATTACGTACTGTGCATAGCTGTCCGTTGCCAATACGCACTCCAGAGGTGCGAATTGTAATGCCAACAGTTTTCTTGCGCCCATTGTGGGGCACGAGGCAAGAAAACTTAAAGAAAAGCTAAACGCTTTTATTTCACGGGAATGACACTCTGGCATCCGATTGCATGATCCATACAAAAGCAATGGATGATAACAACAATATTGTTGACAGGTGACGTCCACCCCCATTACCTTGGGGTAATATCATTGGACCTTTGGCTTTTCAGGTAAATCATGAGTTACCTAAAGGGTCAAGGAAGCGCTTTCCCCGGTTTCACGGCAATGGAACTCAACACCCAGAGGAACATTTTTTTGCATTCACGACGACTTATGCCATCTTGCACATGGCACATGAAGACATCGTGATGCGTCTCTTTGTCGAGACTCTTGCAGGAAATGTTGCCAATTGGTTCAATCACTTGGCGCTAGGCAGTATCACAAGCTAGGCAACTATGAGCGAGAAGTTTTTGGCGAGATTCAAGCTTGCTGAAGACAGTCACCTGTTGTTCTCCCAACTTACAAATTCAAAGATGGAGCACAACGAACACATGAGGGATTTTGTAGCAAGATTTAATCATCTTGTTACAAGACTTTCTTCTACACTCGATCCACCACCGGAGATTCTGATGAGCTGTTTCATAAATGCTCTTCATCAAAAATAGCCTTCTTCCTCAAGACGAAAAAAGCGATAGAGTTGAAGAGTGCACAAGAACATGCCATCAAGTTGGAGGACAATATGATCACTTCCGGCTTGTAATGTCCCCATTTTTAGCACTACACTTTCCAATGACTGTTAGCCTATTTCTGGATTCCCATAGGCTAGTCAGAGGCAAAATTAGGGTTTCCAGCTGTTGGAGGTTTCTTTTGAGGATTCAGGGGTTTGCATGTTGGAGTTTTGCAGATTGGTTGCTGGATTCTTTCTGGGTTTTCAGAGAGCTTTGCAGTGGTATGACATGCAATTGCATCAGGCAACTTTTCTGGACTTACTATTTTTAGTAAGTTACGACGATTGCATGTTGGAGTTTGGTAGTTTGGATTTTGGATTCCTTCTGGGTTTTTAGAGAGCTTCACAGTGGCGTAACATGCGATTGCAACAAAGGACTTTTTCAAACTTACTATTTTTAGTAAGTACGATGGCTGCTTGGATTCTGGGTAAAATGAGTTTGGAACAACTTACTATTTTTAGCAGTATGCTATTTTTAGTAAGTTCTATTTTTAGCAGTGCTATTTTTAGTAGGGTTTTTGTAGTTCAGTTCAATGGCTATATCTGGCAGGTCAATTTGAGTAGTTTGGTCTTGTTGGTTCACATTTTATCATTCACTGAACATTTTAGAATAAAAAGTCCAAAGACAATTTATCCTCTCTTGAAAAATCACCGCGTATGCTAAGATTGCGAGAAGATCATATGGTGATTCCAAGGTTTCTTTTGCCAGGTTTTGACGTGTGGATAAGCTCAATGGGCGTTGTGATATGTTGGTAATACACAAAGGGACTTACGCTAACAAATCATTCACAAGTTAGGACTTAGGCAAGTTTAACAGTAAATGTTCTCTCTTTTTTTTTTTGGATTTTCAGTTTTGGAGTTTCTAAAAAATTGCAAAAGGATAAGGGTTTAGAAGCTCTATGCTATTTCTAAGAGCTCAAGAGACCGTAAAGATTAGGTGAAACCAATAACAATACTTTCCTTTGCCACATAAACGACAACTACACAAAGTAAGTTCAATCTTCTAGGGTTGTGCTTAAGATTTTCATACCATGAAATAATACCATCAATGGAACAATATTTTATCCACAATAGAAGTTGAAGCATCCACAATATAAGCTCAGGCTAACTTTACGTATTGAACAAAAATCATTCATTCAAAGAAAGTATGAGCGAGAGTTTCACCAATCTATACTATCAAATCTTTCATTCATCTAACAAGCGTGTAAATCAAATTCTATTCTAAATCTATTCTATTTTGAAGGAGATATGCAACCATGCAACCACTTGATAACAAGAAGGATT
Organism: Sequoiadendron giganteum; assembly: GCA_007115665.2. Taxonomy (NCBI): domain Eukaryota; kingdom Viridiplantae; phylum Streptophyta; class Pinopsida; order Cupressales; family Cupressaceae; genus Sequoiadendron; species Sequoiadendron giganteum. The sequence goes on from CM021106.1 coordinate 414,072,236, forward strand.
CAAAGCAATCTTGCAATATGAACTTTTATTATCCAAAGTAGCTCTACGCAACAATTTCATAGAACTCTTTTCACACAGTGAAATGAGAGAATAGGGGTTTATATAGAGTTTTTGAAAACAAATGAAAGGCCAAGATCAATCTAAGATCAACGGTTGAGATCAAGACACAACAACCCTAATTAGGGTTTCCCAAAATAACATCGACAATGAACACATGAAGGACAAGTTGCACAAAGAGCTATCTTCAAGGAAGTGCATCCTTATCCTCTCAAGTGGCAGTATGTTCAATGAATTTGGACTCAATCGGGATGACCTCCTCCATCGTGACATGTGGCAGCATGTTCACCTTGAATTCCCAATCCGTCCAAGTCCTTAGCACACTCGACAAAAGCACTCTCCCACTCCAATTCTTGTTTTAGGAAGGCATCCTTGATAGACAAGAAGTTTGCTGTTTTAGTCAAATTCTGCTTTAGGACCGGTCCAGTGATGGTGAAGAAAATCTCCAGAGTTTTAAGCTTTAGACTTCCCAGCTTCATATCATTTTCTCGGATGATCTCCTTCCCAAGCACATGCACAACTATAAGGAAAATCATATTCTGAATCTCTTTTATTTGCTCCTCAGCTCTGATTCCATCGGTCTTCACCTTTTCTAAGACCTCGCTCTGTGCAATCAATACCCAGTACCAAGTGTGGAAATCATATGCGGCGCCTGCTGCAATTGCTTTCCCATCAATCAATTCTCACTTTGGGATTCCTTTCAACACTCTAAGGCATGGGATGATTCTATCCTGAATATCTTGAAGGTTGTCCTATGCTTCTGCCATGATAGCAATTTTGGAAAGCAAAGAAGAAGTTTGTCCATAAGCCAATATCAATCTTTCCACAAATGTAGCCGCTTCTTCGCTTTTGCTCACCATCCACTCCTTAGTTTCTTTGGCTGTGACCATCTCTTCTTCAAAATCTTTGACCACTTCCTGCGAAGGGTTCAAAAGTGGAGGAGCTACTGAATCGCCTTGATTGAGAGGTTTGGTCAAGTGCTAAATGTATTCCTTCAGGCGTTAAATCTCCTTTTTATATTCTCTTTTCTTTGCTACTTCCTTTTCCAACCTCGCCTTGATGGAAGCGACTGAATTGTCGAAGTTCTCAACCTCTTGACCTTTTGTTGTTGGACCCAAGTCGATAGTAGTGATTGTATACTCTTAAGGAGTAATATCGTCCTTTGCCTTGTCCACTTTTGGCACAACAATCTGCACTGAATGGCAATCGGCTTCATCTCTTTGGATTGTGGAAAATTTCTTGGTTGGCTTCTTTGTAGTAACTTTTTCTAACCTGGCCAAGAAGTCGGCCATATCATCCTCCTCTGGAATTTCTACTGGTACTTTTATCTTCAATCTTTCTTTTAACCAGTCAAGAATCGTAGGCTGTTCAATGCCTTCCTCTTCTTGAGTATTTTCTCATGGAATATCCTAAATTCCTCTAAGAGCAGAAATCATTCCCTCTTGAAATCCTTCATCCGGAATATCCATTTCATTTTCAGACTCAAGTATTTCTATGCCTATAGGAGATGGGGGCTCATCATCGTCTTGTTGGATAGATTCAATGTTTTCCTCATGGATTGGAGAAGGAATCCTTATCTCGGCTAATGACTCATCCACAATTGCTAATACTTCGTTCACACTCTTGGATGTGGCAGAATGGGATGGCTCTAATCTCTGCCTCTTCTGAACAGGTTCCTCGCTTATAATCTTCTTCCCTTTCAACCTGGTGGAGTCATCAACTACCTCCTTCCTTTACCTAGAATTGGTGCTTTCAATTAGTTCAACACTTTTGAGATGCTCCTGCATTCGAGGAATATGATTCCGTCTCGCCCATTAAGTCATAAGTGAGGGTCAATTTACTTCGCTCAACTCCTGGACTTGCTGATCAACCCACCACTGTGAATACTTAACAACCGGCCTCATCAAGGTAGCTAGATTTGCGAGCTTTGGTTCTGACCATTTCACAGGAGGAAGAGGCCAATTCTCATCGTAGCGTGGCTGAACATATTCTCCATCATCCTCTAACTAGTTAGGCACATGGAAAAGCTCAGTTGTTCTGATCAAGCTTACTGGCAATTTGGACCATAGTCTTTTCCTGATATCATATTCATCTGCAACATTTGCCCAAAAATCCTCCAGGTCTACCTTATGTCTATAGTTCTTTCCATTTATGGTCCCAATATGGTTGTGAGGATCGAAATCAGCCTTGGACTGGTAAGATGTGAATGGATACCACTGCGTTTCCAACTTGGCACTTTCGGCTGCTTGTGCCGACGGACAAGACTCCAGCATACTTCCGATGAAAAATGGGAAGGTAATGGTTGCTTTCTGCTTTGATCTCTGGAGGCCTTGGTATTTCTCCAATTGCCTAAGGACCTTGAGCAAGACCATTCTGTTGGTAGGGTAAATCGGAAGTCGATAAGGACATCCGGTGAATCCTTGAACTCTTATATATGTGAATCTTGGAAACTGGATAAACCGGGATCCATACTTGCTAATCAAGCTCTTGGCCTCATGAGTGAGCCTCTGATGAGTTCCTCCCTGCAATATACTAGTGATGTACATCAGGAAGGCATCATTCACCCTTCTGAAGTGGGTCTTCTAGTTGAGCTGTAGTTGTGGATAACAATCATAGGACTTAAATTCATTTTCACCATTGCCTACCACACCTCTGCAAATCAATCCTATGTATCTGTAAGTTCTAGCCAATAAGTAGACGATGTAGGAACTCATGTAAAAAGACTTTGTCCTTTCCAAATTCATTAACTGTCCATTGAGATTATCACTGATTATCCACGACCAATTGAACATTTTGACACCCGAGGTGATCTCATCAATAAAGTAATACATCCATGTCTCAAATTGCACACCTTGAGGGCTGCCCATTACTCTATTTAATAGCAAAATGATATCTCCATACTCCTCCTTGAAGTTAGTATGAAGCATTTTCTTGATGGAAGGCCTCGGCTTCTCTAACCACAACGTATTGATATTTGTTGCACAAAGCTCCAGCTGGTCCTCATAAAGTCTTTTGGCATCCTCTTTGGTTTTGTAGGAAGTCCGGTTATAATTTGGTATGCCAAATGCTTCTTGTATGGCTAACTCTCCAAGGTGAGCCAATACTCTCCCATTTGGTGCAATATTTTGTCTCTCCTGTGCATTGTAGTGTATGGCACACTCAACCATCAATTCAGCACACTCCATAGCTGGTGGAAATCCAGCCGCTTGGACAATGCCATTTCCCATCATCTGGCAAGCAACGGGTGTTGGCAGGAATCCATCTTGTCCATACATTCTCTTTTTGAAATCTTTAAAATTCACATGTCCAAGGTTGGTGTCTGTGACATTCTTCCACTTGGAGTTGATTTTTGACTCCGGCTGCAGTCCTTTACTACCAAACTTCATCCGAGCTTTCCTCGAAGGTTCTCCTTTAGTGGTCATCAACCTGCAAGAATTTTCCTTCAAAAATTTGTTTTTCGTAACTTTGGGAGAGCTAAAATCTTCTCACCATTGAACTTTGAAAGAATGAATTGAAAGTGACAAATTACACTTCTTATAAAGTTGAAGAGTTCGATTGATTTTAACAACTTCATGTTTTCTTTTAGATTCATCGAACCTAGATTGTTTTAATTCCTCCAAAATGGCAACTTAATCCTCATTGAAGATTTTCGAGAGAAAGTTTCTAATTTTTTACCATGGCACCATCCTTAGCCAAAATATCCTTGAGTTGGCATGAAATCTTCAAGATTTTCTTGAGTTCGAAATTTTCCTAAGTGTTGAATATTTCGAAGATTTCTTATAAGTGTTGGAAAAATATATCCTAAGTATTAAATTTTATTTTCCCAACCTTTTCCAACCTTTTCATCATTTAATTATGGCGAAATTTTATTTTATCTATGGCCAACCACATGTCATTTTTTTTCTCTCTCCTTTAGTTGGGCGGACTTCATGACTTCCTTGCCATCCTTCCTTTTGTTTAAGGCGAACTTTGTTCTCTTCATGCCAAGGGTGGACTTTGCTTCTTTCTTGGACATCTCATCTTGGAATTAGGGAAAACTTTGATCTTTTCATGCCAAGCTTGGGCGGACTTGGAGCTTGCTTGGACAAGTGCATGGCAGACTTCAAGGTTGGCTAGACATGCTTGGGCGGACTTCACCTTTGGCTTGCCATGTGCATTTTCCCTTGGGCGGACTTCACCTTTGGCTTGCCATGTGCATTTTTCCTTGGGCGGACTTGGCCTGATCTCTACCATCTCCTCTTGGGCGGACTTGACCATGTGCTAAACCATGTGCATTTTCTTCTAGGCGAACTTGGTGATGCTTATGCCATGTTTACCCTTCCTAACATCTGGATGAATTTCTTGCTTTTATTTGGATCATCTGGAACAAAACCCTCGCCTGGAGATTTTCTCTTGCTTTTTGTACTTGGAGGCACAAATTTTTTATTCTGAAGATATGAACGTTATCGCCATAACCTGAGGGACCCAATCTTAGGTCAACTTTCAAAAAAGTTGAAAAAAGCAAAAAGTAGGCCAAAAAAGCTACTTCCCGGATTGGTCCCAAAATGCCAAAATGCCAAAAAAGAAGAAGCAAAAAGCAAAAAAACAGAATCCCTAAAAAATAGGAAGGTGTTAGAATTGACCCAAACCAATGGCGTTTTTCGTCTCCCGGGCCTTTTGAGCGCTTTGACAATGTCCAGACACTGATCTGAGCCCAAATTCCCTACTTGACTCGGATGACTTCTCAAAAACTCTAACTCCAAACTCTCAAAGAAATGGTCTTATGAAACTGTAATGCTTAGACAAAAACCCTAAAAAGCAAACTACTAGGGGTCCCCATTTGCAATGGGGCGATGTGTGAAATAGGGCACAACAGGTCTCCAACACCCTTGGTGCCATTTTTGGTAGTGTTTCAGCAACTTGGTATTATGGCTATTTTTGGTAGGGCAGTATATTCAGTTGGTCTCCAGCGTTTGAGGTGATTATTTTGGCAGGTTTGATATTTGGTGAAAATAACATTTTAAGTGGAATATTTGGCTAAGGCTTGGAGGACGAATTATTTGAAGAGGTAATTAAGTTATATTTTAATATATCTTAATTGGATGCCTAGCCTAGAGGAGATAAATACATTTTATAATGTATTTTGCATTTGATAGTATGGGACGCCCAAGTTAATGCTTTAATTGCAATTTAAATAAGTCATCTCTCTTGGACGCCTTATGGGGGAGACATAAGTGATTATTATTAATATATATTTCACTTATACCTTGGACGCCCAACTTTGAAGATTATTTATATTTTGATAAAGTGAAATGCTTCATGAAGGGGATGACTTGGAATAAGGTAAAATGAAATGCATATTGCAAATTACTAAAGATGAAATTGATTTTCATGTTGGGCGCCCAAATGATTTCAGACTTCTTGCTTCGGGGAAAGCATACCTCCTAGCTAATATCGGTTTTGTGTTTGAGAGATAACACCTAGCTGATTTGAGACTGCTTCTCATCTTGAGTTTGCAGATTGAGCTTCAAATTTGAAGGTTTTGATGTTATATTGTAGTTTTGCTGTTGCTGGTTCATGTATGGCTATAACTGATTTTCATTCGTTGCTCCTTGCACGATTTTTTGATGGTTTTTGGTATTGGCCCATTGATTAAGTCTACCATTGATTCAGATTTTTTAGTGAAGTCTATGAATTTATCTTGTTGGTCGCCCCTCTGTGATGGCTGTACTTTGCCTGTCATTACATTGGATTGCGTGCATAAAATATTCTGAGGTGTTTGATGTCGTTTCTTGGCTCTAACTTGGGGGCCTACCTCCTATTATTCATTGGCATTCAGTTTCATGTCATTTAGAGGAGTCTTCATCGAGTTATGAGCATTTTGGTGTGAATCTAGCTTGCTGGTTTGCATTTTTTGTTCGCTGCTATTTTATATCAAATTGTTGAAAGTTCAGTTTTTGGCACGTTTTTCCTTAGTAGAATAGGTGGTTGATGTTTGGAGATCATCTACTTCATATTGGAGCTTACTGGTTACCTAACTCTCTTTGTAATTTGCAGATTTCTTTATATTGTAAGGCTGTTATCAGTAGTACTGATTCAATCATTCCATTTTCTGCACTTTACTTTGTATTCCCACTCTTAGTGGAAGAGACAGGCCTCGCCGTCTTTTACTTTCAGCAATTTACTTTCTTGTACTGCTTGCTGAAAAGCGGAAGGGGCCGGCTAGCTGCCCAGACATTTACTTTCAGTACTTTGTATTACACTCTCGCTGAATAAGTGGTTGAGTGGCATCTCTCATATTGCTGATCGGCTGAGCCGTCTTTCATGTTCATTCTTGTAATACATTCCCGTTGAATAAGTGGTCGAGTTTGCATCTTATTTTGTTTTGATTGGCTGAGCCGTCTCTCATTGTACTTTCCAACAGTTCAGTTTATATGCTAACGATCCCCTTTTGAGTATGCTCTCACCTTGCCCATACTGGGATCTGGGTTGATCAGAAAGTGAAAGGGTTCCCTTCAGGTGGTTTATGATTTCTCTAATGTTAACGGGTGAAACTGCTTGAGAAAATTGGAAAAAAATATAAGGGGTACATCTGACGGCCTGATGAAGATAGATTCTATCAAATCTCCAGTTCAACAACCGTACTCGCCAAAGAGAGACAATCTTCAGCCATGGTTGCCAACATCTCCACCAAGACCAATGATTGAAGTTGCACACCATGCAGTATTTTGCTGTTTCCATGACACTGATGCACATACTGGATCCACATGTCCGGAGAATCTAAGAATGATACAAATCATGGGATACACTAAAGCTGCTCCTAGTTCTAGTTTTGTACCAACACCAAGTTCGAATGTTGTTTCACCACAAACAGACAACTTTGATGGCGACTTCGCTGTGGGATACTTTGATAAGGAACTCGTAAATCAATAACAAGAAGAAGAATACCGCCAGTATACTCTTGCGGTGAATCACGAAAGTCTTTCAACGCCTGTGTTCGCACGTGCTCAACACTTCAAAGCACATAAAGAAGAAGAAGAAAGGTGGAAATCGAACGAAAAGGGTAAAGAAGTGCTTTCCACTTCTAAACCTAGATCTTCATAGGAGAACACTATGCCAATTGCTCAAGAGACGTCTGTAGCAAATTTTGACATTGTAGCTTCCATGATGAAGACCAAGGTACGAATCTCTCAATTGGAATATCTTCAAGACCATCCAGAACAACTAGATCAAATTCTCAAGGTTGTAAAGAAGCAGGTTGCACTCAAGTCATCTGTTCTAGCAGAAGCAAAGCCTGAAACGAGTTCTGGTAATTGTGTGAATCTGTCAGAAATAAAAATTGAAGACTAGAACATTGCTTGTTCTGAAAAGAGCCCGACAGAGGATGCAAAGTCATGGACAATACAGTTCGATGGAGGTTGTTTAAATACAATTTTAGAAGAAGGGGAATTGATCATCTCCCCTAAAGGACAGTTACACCCATCCGTGCAATTGGAATTCATTGAAGCTGAGAAAGAGGTGCTTTTGTTAGGCCTCAAAGATGCCAAAGACATGGGAATCAAACTCCTATGTGTTAAAGGTGATGTGGAGCTGATTGATGAGCCGGTCAAAGGATATTTTCAGGTCAAAAAAGATCACCTATGACATTACAAAAATCGAGTTTGGAACTCGATTGATTGGTTTGAAGAATCCAACATATCGAGGATGGACGACAACAAAACTTATGCCTCAAAGGTATCAACTTTCCCATTTGCATCATATTTTGACTTTTGTCAGAATACCTTTGCTTGGATGTGCGAATACCTGAGAATCTTCATTCCAGAAGGATTGCCTCCTGCAATGCCCATTAGAAGAGAAGTGAAGCCTTTTAGGTAGAAACAATATCGATGCGAGACTCTTTCTGCTGCCATGCAACGAACAATATCCAAAGCACTTCATCTCCTCGGGGGTGGAGTAAATTTTCTTTAAGTAATTTTCATTTTCTTTTCGTTATGTCGTATGTGTTTCTCCATTCCGTACAGTTATGTCGTGTTTTAGGTGATTATTTAGGTAGTCTTGTTATAGGTGATATTTAGGAAAAGTCCAAGTATTAGGTGATTCGGAAGAAAGTCCTAAATACAATACCCAATTTTTAAGTCACTGGTCTACAAAAACTTAGAGATTCTTGGGTTCTCCTATGTCGTAGGTATGCGACATGGTCACCAGATGGAGCTAATGTTGTACCCAAACCAAATTTTTTGCTTCATCAAGGCATTTTGCTTAAAATGGTTTAAAACTTGTAAAATGATGTCAAAACATAGTTTTTGGGCAAATCAAGTATGGGCTTCTAGTTAGTTTGATGTCAAGAAGATACTGGTAAAATTTGAAAATTAGGGTTTCTGGACCCTTGTTTTTAGGTCAAAAACCCTAAAAATTGAAACTTGTTAGAATTGGCTGAAAATTGTTTTGATTGGCTTATTTTGCTTCACGATCACAATGGTGAAGTCAGATTTAGTCAAAACTCGGTTTAAGTTTGGTGGGTGGTTTTTGCTTTTTCAAGTGAAAAGTTTGGATCTCCGAGGTCAACAATGGCAGATGGCCAGGTGCCAGGTGTTGAAATCTAAGCTTGAAACGCTCAAGTGAAGATTCTATGGCAAGATATGTGCAACGACCTAAACCTTACATAAATAAAAAATTTCTTAATTTTACACCATCAAATAAAGGTAATGAGTAATAAAGACATTACATCCGATTACTTACATATGGATACAAATCATTTAAATCGAATTACTTTCATTTCGTATGGCTTCAGCTTCCTAGATTCATATGCAATCACTTGTCCATCTTGCATTAGTATGCTTCCTAACCCTTCTCCGCTTGCATCGGTGATAATCATGAAGCTTCCTTCAGGATCATGTACTTTTAGGATTGGTGCGGTGGTTAGCTTCTCTTTGAGTAGGTCAAATGCATCTTAACACTTCTCATTCCATTCAAACCTCTTTCCTTTCTTCTGCAAAGAAGTTATAGAAAAAGCAATCTTAGAAAAGATTGCAACAAACTTTCTGTAGTGTCCAGCTGATCCCATAAAGCTTCTCACTTCTGACACATTTTTTGGGTATAGGCCAATGAATTACTACTTCGATCTTTGTTGGATCAATTGCAATTCCTTCGGCTGAAATCACATGTCCCAAATAGTGTACTCTTTGTTGGAAGAATATACACTTGGAAAGCTTTCCATACAACTTGTGCTCTCTTAACCGTTGTAGGACCATTTCTATGTGCTTATAGTGTTCTTCCTCATTTCTAGAATAAATTAGAATGTCATCTAGAAATATTAATACAAACTTGTCAAGATAATCCCCACACTATTCATAAGATTCATGAACGTTGCTGGTGCATTTG